>VZRH01004591.1:1612816-1639104 GCA_013397555.1 Urocynchramus pylzowi
GGGGGGGCTTTGTCTGTTTGTTTGTTTGTTCGTATTGTTGTGTGTAGTATTCCCCTGGTGCTAATGCTGCTCCCTGTGCAGAGTGTGTGCTGCTGCTGTTGCTGCTCTCGCTGCTGCTGCTGCCTCTGGGCTCCTGCCTGTCATGTCTCAGTGGTTGGAAGTTGTTACAGTGGGTTCTCGTGTCGGAATGAAGATGGTTTAAGGGATTTGGATGGCAGAATGTGCCTCTCTCTCTCTCTCTCTCCCTCTCTCTCTGTAACTCTCCTGAGGCCTGGGGCTGCCATTGGGCAGTCAGTCACTGCAATCCGCCTACTTTTTTCTCTCCCTCTTTTTTTTTTTTTTTTTTTTTTTTTTTTTTTTTTTTTTTTTTTTTTTTTTTTTTTTTTGTGGGGAGAATGACAATGGAAAGACACTGATCTAGCCCGGGCTGCAATGAATCTGTGCTCCCTGGCTGAGCTCTCTCCGTACGCCTCGCCCGTCAAGGGCTCAATTCGCGCTCCGTGGGGCATTTTTAACTCCCCCCTACCCGCGCCCGCTGGGCTGAGAGCTCCCTGCATCCGCCGTGGCACCCTTAGCTCGCCCTGGGAGAGGCTGAACGAGCTGGCAGCTTCCAACTCCGCTCTCGGCTAATTGCTTAATTGTGGCCGGCTGTCCCGGTTCCACCGAGGGGTTCCGCCTTCCCTCCAGCCTCGGCGGGGGTTTGGCTGTTCTTGTCCCCGCGATGTTAAAAATTAGGCTTCAATTTCAGGAGCAACGCCAAGAAAAAAGGAACATATATGTGTCACAGCCTTACTGAGTGAGAAATAAAGACATGCACACTCGTATCTTCCTGGCGAGATTGGGTTTCGAGTGAGAGCAGCGAAGGGAAAGGACTAGAGTGGAACAGCCGCTGTAGGGAGCGAGCGGGGGGCGGCTGCCGGCGGCTCCCCGCTCCCCACACCTCTCGCCACCCCCGCAGGAAGAGCTTTCGTCTCCGCTCTTTCCTCCGCTTCTCTCGCTTCCGAGAAGATGCAAGTCCGAAAGAGGCGTTTCCCGGCAGGTTTGTTGCCTCTCCCCCGCCTTCCCCCCGAGCCGAGCGACTCCTGCCCCTTGGCACCGCCGCGCACCGCGGCAAAGAGATGCTCGACCCTTCCCGCTCCGGCGGGCCTGAGCCCTCCGCCCTGAGCAGCCCCAGGCGGGCAGGAGACAGTCGCTCTTCCTCTGCACTGTTGGGCGTCTGTACTTTATTTCGGAAGTGCTGAGAGCGATGGTGAAATACGTGCGCTGCGGATACCGGGGCTGGGGGTTGAAAACGAACCCCGAAAAATAAACGGCCACCGAAGACACTTAAACTGAAATGCAGCTGAAACGGACAAGAACCAGGCTCCGAAGTGTCCTCGGTCTGTAAATGTTCGTCTCAGGTTAATTGCCTATTGACCGAAGAAGATGCCTTGGCTAAGAGCTCTACCGAATGCCCTGGTAACACCTCCTCCAGTTAACAAGCCCCAGAACAAGGGCGCAGCTGTCTCAGCGACACAACGAAATATGCCTTCAGATGGACTGGGAATGGCAGAACTGGTGCAAAAACGTTGTATGCCGCTCAATATGCGATAAAAATCTTCTCGGGGTTTGGTTGCTTTAAACACTTTCATCTGCAAGTGCAGCACAGGCGTTGGGGCAGTCAATATCCTTTCGAGAAACACTGATCTCGATTAACAAGAGACGGAAGCTTAAGCCTTTCAACGATTATTTACATCCCAGAACCGTCTTATTGATAATTATTTAACAGTCTAAAACGGACGTAGTTATACTTCTGTAAGTGCGCATGCAAGTTTATATATAGCGAAAGAGTTAGAGATGTATATCTCTTCAGTACCCTTTTCTCTGCTAGACATGTGGTTGGGGCAACTCTGCTGAACGTGAAACTAGGAGAACGAGTAGTCACTTTGAATGTTTTATTTCTAGCATTTGTTCCGCTTTGGATAGGTATTTAAAATGTGCGTCTGCTTTTAAAGATGTGCCTGCGTGGGAGGGGGGAGGGAAGGGAGGGGACAACGAACTGTAAAAATGCAAATAAAAGTTGTCACTGGAAAACTTCGGACTTGTGCTGGCAAAGTTTGACCCACTCCACCTGAAACAAAGACGGTTTGCCAATTTCCATAATTTTCAGGTCGAAACTGACTTTATCCACAGATGTGCTGTGTAGGGGGAAAAAAGTCGTATAAAGAAACCAAACTGTGCAGTTTATTTTCGGGGACTTAATTTTTATTCTAAAACCACGGGCCGGTTATTATGGCGAAAAATTATTGATGATGAATGATGATGAGGAGGACGAAGATTATGACGATGATGATGAGAATAACCTTGCAAATTCCATCCAAATGGTTTCTATACATATGTCAGCCGGGGCAGCGAGAACCACACTCATTTTTTTTGATTGAAGACGGAAACATTCCCTTCAATAAAATGTCACACTGGAAAAGAGGTATTGTCGGTAACGTCTTATATGGACACTTCAGCATCTGTCGCTCCTTTTTCCACCAACACAACTGTGTTTTGGACAAAATGGGGCAGAATTACACTGAAATAGTTGCCGACACCATAGTCGGGTAGGCACTAATAAACTACTTGTAGGTTTTTGGGTTGGGTTTTTTTGGTTTGTTTTTTTTTTTCCCTCCCCTATTATCTATATATTCCCAGCCGCGGTTCTTTTTTACCCCAAGCCTGAGGACAATCCGGCAGAAGTGCACGTCAGAAGCCGGGAAGGTGCGCCAGGCGGGCAACACAGCGGGTTCTTTCTGGGCGGAACCGCGCGTTTGTAGTATCTCATCGAGCCGCAAGTCCAGCGCCGGGCAAAAGAAGGCAACAACGAGTCTCAGAATGAGCGGTGTCTGGACGATGGGAGAGCAGGGAAGGGGGTGGCAGCAGCACAACGACAGGTGCCCGTGGAGGGGCAGCGTACGGTCCCGCCGGGGGACGGCGCCAGGCAGTCCCGGGCCGCGGCCGCCCCGCCCGGCGGAAATCGCGCGGGTCCCCGCTCGGGGCCTCGCCGCGGCTCCCGGCGCTCCACGTGCTGCCCGCCGCCGAGGCTGAGCTCCGGCCGCTGCCTGCCGGGGGGACAGGCCCGACCCGACAGCGGCCGGACAGCCCCGGGGACGGCGAGGGTAGCAGGATTTCGTTGGCCATTACCACAAACGTCGCAAAGCCGAGGCGAAGTTCGCTGTGTGGGAGGCGAGTGGGACCGGCTCTTACGTTCCCCGCTGCAGCATCGCTGGGAGTCCCGGGAAGCGGAGTGATCCGGCCTTCCCAGAACGGGCCGGGGTCCCCGCCGTCCGTAGCCCCGTGCGCCCTCAGCTCGGATGGGCACAAAACAAGCGTCCCTGCCGCCCCTCAAAGGGGTGCCGACACCTTTCGTTGCTCCCTTGGGCAACGCCAGCTCCCGCCGCCCGCATCCCTCTAAGGTCACAGTGACCCTTTCTCCGCAGGAAAAGGGAGGTCTTCCCCGCTCCCTTTGGAGCTGTCCGGCTGTTACCTTTCTTTTCCGCCAGAATAAAGAGGAAAAGGGTGGGATTTGCCCCCAGATCTCTGATCTGGGTATTGTCCACGACTTCATTTTTCCAAAAGTCACATCACTCGTACCCAGAGCTTCCGCTGTCATTTGCATCTGTAGTACTGCTGTAATTTTTAATTTCTGACGTATTTAATAATTAAAACGGTATCCGAATTAAACAGTATCCGAATGCTCTGTGATCTTGGCAGGAAATATTTCTGTTTCAATCCTGCCTGAGGTCAATATTTGATGTGACCTGTTATCGCGGGGGCTTACATGAAGTCAGCAAGGTTGCAGATACTTAATGCTTCGGTGCCTGGAAACGTCATCGACAGAAATATTAAGGGATGCTTCACCTCACCCCTGTTTCTCCAGCAATCTGGGGGACCGGAAATAGAAACGGGAACGACGGAAGATCCCCTAGAGGAAGGACTACTTGAGTGGGACCTGCTCTCTTCTCCTAACTGGAGGAGACAGTGGCTTCTTTATGGGATCCTGCCATGTCACCCCATGCAACGCCCCGGCCCGTCCAACAGCTTATATATCACGTTACTTTCTCTCCCCTCGGCGTCATGTTTGCCACCAAAAGTGGAGCTTTTAGCACATTTTATTAAGACACGAAGACATGCTCAGAAGAAAAAACAAACAAACAAACAAACAAACAAACAAAAACCCACCACAAAACCAAAAATCTCTTTGCCGTGGCTGACACGACGGCTCTCTCCTTCCCACTGAATATCAACCGGCTGAATATCAACCGAATGCCCTGGAAGACATTTTATCCATACCTTCACCTCCCCCTTTTCAAAGCAAAGAGCTCACCAGAAAAGGCATCATTACACCCAAAGGATATGGTTTCAACAAAATGGTAGTTCCAGTGGCTGATGAAAGAGGAAATAATTGCATCCCACATGCCTAGCCTAGAAGTAGCTCTGGATCTCAGAGCAAATTTCTCTCCTATTGTTCAGAGAAAGTGAAGTATCCTCATCGCCTTACAGGCATGGTGATGGATCTGATAGGGTTTCCGCAAAGGCTTTTACTGTTTCTGATGTCCTCTCAGTTTCACTTCCAGGCTCAGTCCGACAGCATTCTTGTGATTTTTGCTCTGAATCCCCTTCTAAAACAGCCAAAATCAATTTCGAAGAGAGATCTGCCTTCCAGACTGCAACGTGTGCCCAATTCTCTGTTCCCTTCGGCAGCAGCAAAAGCAATAGCTGTACCATTGCCCTCATTTTGCAAAGCGTTTTCATGGAGCTCGCCTGCCTCTTTGTGAGGGGTGTGCTCTACAAAGTCCTCACACTATTGAAATAGATTAGGTACCCTGTCATCGCTTCATTTATGGATACACAGCCTCAACAAATTCACTACACATCTAAACTCCCGGCAATCCGAACCTAGAGGGGGACAGAGCCCATCGCTGCTGACCCCGGCTACGACAAAGGGCGGCGCAGGTTCTCGGCCCCGCCGAGGTTAGAGCACTGGAAGGACCTGTCTCCAGCAGGCAGGATTTGGAGCTACCCCCGGGCATGTGGCTCAGCCGGGGCAGGGGTGGCCGCGGGCTCCCCACCAGCACAGGGCAGGGGGCAGCGCGCAGGACGTGTCCCTTCCGCACCCGCGCATCCTCCGCGGGTCGCCTGCGGGGCACCGCCCTGCTCCGCCGGCCACCGCGGCGGCACCTGCGGCTGCAGGGGCGGGCCGAGAGCCCTGCCAAAAGTACCTAAATAAGCAAACACAAAGGGATGCGATCCGGCCGGTGCCCGCCGAGCAACCCGCTGGGAACCCTCCGGGAAGCAGCCTGCAGGTCTCGCCGGCACCCTGAAAACGGGACAGCTCTGCCCTTGTCGCCCGCAGCTGCGGGAGCTCCTGCTGGGTTATACAGAGCCTGTCGCTCCCCCGAGGAGCCCAGTTTAATTCCTTCCCCCCTGCTGTTTAACCTTAATCCTCGGCTCTGGCGCGCTCCCCCTTGCAGATTCCCTCCCTCTCCTCGCCCACCTGGGCTGCTGACAGCGGGGACGGGGCTGTTCCCGCCGCGCATCGTNGTTTTTGGATTGCAACTCACCTTATGTATTCTTGATCATTAAAAAAAAAAAAAAACCCAAAACAAAACAAAACAAAAAAAAACCCCACAAAAACAAAAACATAAAAAATCCCTCAAAGACGGGATCTTTAAAGAGTTTGTAGTTCGACAGGTAAGGACTCGGCTGGGGCTCAGGAATGTGGAAATTCAACTCAAGTCAGCCTACTGCGACGAGCAATATTAATAAGGGCATACAGGCACTGGGGGGAGAGACAGAGGGAAAGAGGGCGAAACTTGGCAACCAAAATAACCGCGTGCACTCGATTGCGGTGATCAAACACCGAGGAGCAAACAGCGGGCTCCCCGGGAGCCCCCGCCGCACCCTCCAGGGCCCCGGGCCGGTCCCTTCACCTGAGCCCGCTCGGCTTCCCGGGAACACCAGAGCAGAGGTAGCCGGACCAGTTGTCAAGTTAATTTCAACACGTCCGTGTGATGGATAGAAACGCAAATTGTGTCTAGGCCTGCATAAACCAAATCCCTGAGCGCAGGTTCAGAGCAGGGATTCCCCTCCTCCCGCCCCTTTTGCCTAATACCTCAGCTCTGCTCTATTGTCCCAGCAGCAGCGCCTGAGTTAACTCTGTCAGGCTGCCTTTTCTTTTTCTTTTTATTTTTTTCTTTTTCTTTTTTTTTTTTTTTTTTCCTCTGAGGGTACTGTAAGCCAGAGATAATATTTAAGTTCGCTTAAGCAGTACAAAATAAAAGGATCCGTCATCACCCGCGACCGGCTCCCTGCAGGCTTGGGGCGGGCGGAGCGCCCCGCCGCCGGGCATGGCCCGGGATCGGGGGAGACGGCCGTGCTTCGGGGGGCTGTCGGCGCTTGGACACCCGGAGGCGGAGAGAGAAATAATCACATCTTTTCTTTTCCTTTTTTTTTTTTCCTCCTCTGCAGTATTTTGCTCCCAACTCCGCACTAACGTGACCCAAAAGCCAAGGAGATTTGTCGTGCAGAAGGACTTACCCTAATTTGACATAGATGACTCCAAAGCATAGAAACACGTAGAAAATCCACTTCCGAAAGTTTCTGTGCATGATCTAGAAAATGGACTGAGCCATAAAAATTGCACAAAAAGCCGAACTGATCTTGTCGATTAAATCCCAGTCAAGAGCACTGCTGAAGCTACCCAGGAGCAAAGCCGGCCGAGCTGTAAAAAGTCAACTCCGCGCAGATAGGCAGCTCTTCCCAGAGCCATGGTAACCGAAACCGGCTCCGATATTAAAGCTAAAGAGGAAGAAAAAACGGAAAGGGCTGCTCAAAACAGTAAAACAAAACCCCAAGACAGACAGTCTGAGGGAGAGAATGAGCAAGCACTGATCTTGATCAACTGCCTCATAGAGCCCTGAAGTTCAATCTGTTTTTACTTGTTCTGACTTCCTCAGGTAACACTACGTATCTTGCAATCTATGGCTCCAGGTAGGAGGATCTCTCTTTCTCTTTCTCTCTCTCTCTCTCTCTCTCTCTCTCTCTCTCTCTCTCTCTGCCGCTCTTCCCTCCACCCCGCATGTGTCAGGATCTAATACATATCTTATCTGTGTGTGCGTGTGCGAGCTGTGCATGTGTTTGTGTTTCAAAAGGCATGTCCTTAAGACGGAGTGTTGGGGAAAACACATGAAACGTATCCAATAAGGGAAATAAAGGACTCGTCCTCTCAAACCGAAGCATTTTTTCATTTCCTTTAGTATGGTAACGCGGCTGGGTTTGCAATGTACGGACTTTACAAAAGAAACTGTTAAACTTTTCTAATTTTTTTTTTCTTTCTAAACAAACAGGGAGGCGTTAATCCCCACTTGCTGGCAGCTGTATCCTAAAAAGCAACATGTGTCCAGACTATTTCTTCGGCCGTTTGACCTTGCTGGACACCAATGCCTGCCACCAAATTTGATATCATTTTCTGCAGTAATAGAATATGCTTCTTCCTTTGAGAAACAGATACACTTAGCTTGTAACACTAGCTTAGGATAGTCAGTTTGCTGCTCCTAGAGAGATTAATCGGTAGGACAAAACCTTACTTTGTGTTCAGACACTAACAATGAAGCAAGGCTTTCTTTTCTTTCCTTTCTGTTTTGGGTTTTTTGTTTTTAGTGGGTTTTTTTGGGGGTTTTTTTTGGGTTTTTTTTTTTTGTTTTTATTTTTTGTTTGTTTGTGTTGTTTTTGGGGTTTTTTTTAATTTTTTTTTTCCTCCCTTTCATTTCTTTCTCTCTGTTTTTTCTATTTTTCTTCCTCACTGATTCTGAGCTGCTCCGTTTATTCCTGCATTCTGTGGAATTATCTGTTCCAGTCTACTACACAATGTGTGCCTGTCCGGAGGCACAGATCTGCATGCATATGCACGCTTAAATAGCACTCCGATACAAGTTTGTGGGCTGCAGGGAGTTACACAGATACGGAAAAACTCGTGCACCTCTGCCCTCTCCTACACATACATTCATATACGTGTAGCAACAGTCAGCACAGATGGCTCTAGGCATCTCTCAAAGAGAACCGGCTAAACACACACCAGGAAAGCCTGAAAGGAAAGCAGGCAGTGACAAGCAAGCAAAAGAGGCTGAACATAGAACTTCATCGTAAAGTATCTATCCTGACGGAGAAAACAAAGGATTTTTTAAAGGCCAGCCAGGCTGCCGTGGTTGAAGAGGTGCAGTGTGAAATCGCAGGTCATGTTCAGACTCCCACAGTAAAGGCTGCCCGCACCTTGTCATCACCCACTCAGCCCACAAGAACAGGGTCCTCTCCCGGCATCATGCCGAGACCCCAAGCCAGTCCCTGTGAGCAGAAGGGGAAGCGAAGCGGGACAGAGAAGGGCCGTGCTGGGGAAGGGGGGCTCAGAGCAAGTCCCCCAGTAGCGACAAAAGCGGCCGAGACTTCCTACTCCACCGCCAGCTCCGATTCCTCTGCTGCGGATCGGTTTGGCTCTTTTCCCCCGCATTCCTCAGTTTCATTCTTTAATAATCAGCACTCCGGCTCTCGGAGGCAGCCAGCTCTCCTCCAGTCCGCTCGGCTACACTGTCATCAATACTCAGCTACAGACAATTTGTCTTTAAAAAATGCCGAGTCTTCCCTTCATACTCATTTCCTTGTATTTAAATGTCATTTCTTCTTCTTCTTTTTTTTTTTTTTTCCCTGACCCAACATAAGGATTATTTTGTTCTTCATCCCTATTATTTTTAAAGCAATTTTTTGTAAGATGAGGCCGTGTTTCACATAATGACAGGAGTCCCAGGCACATGGTGAGACTCTTGGGGCTGTCCTGTGCAGGTCCGTGGTTGGACTTTGAGGATCCTTCTGGGGCCCTTCCAACTCAGAATATTCCATAACATTTTGATTCTATGTTTTGCTTTTGCAGAACCATGTCTCCAACAGCCTCGTAAATTTACCCACAGCTGCCTCCCAAACTCTTCGACCAACACCAAGAAGTCATTCACGATACAGCCCCACCACCAACCGCCACCTGTGAATCTTTTTTCCGGTTTTTGAAACTTTTTGGAAACGAAGTGTCATGTGTCCCTCACGAGAGTCGCGGGGATGCGGTGGCGGGAGGAGCGGGGTACACCAAGATCTTCCCTGCGGGGCGGGACGAGGCGGGCGGCAGGGCCAGGCGATGCCGAGGGCGGCGGCGGACCCGAACCGCGGCGGCGGGCGGGTGCCGCGGGGATGCGTCCTGGGGATGAGCCCCGGCGATGTGCCCGCAGTGCTGCCCCGGGGATGAGCCCCGGCGATGAGCCCCGAGCGNCAGCGCCACCCTGCGGCGGTGCGACGGGCCCGGTGCCGCGGGGCTCGGAAAGCGGAGGGCGAGGGGCGGCCCCGGCTAGTCGGGCCGGGATGCGCTCAGGAGCCCCGGCGCTGCCGGCACCTACAGACTGGCTCCCCGCGGCCGCTGGCTGTAGGAGAGCCGCACCTGGGAGCTGCCCCTGCGCTACTTCCCTTTGCCCCCGCACCCGAGCACAAACCCGGGCGTGGGTGCGGAGCCGGTGTGGAGGGGCAGGCTGCCTCCTCCTCCTCCCCCCCGCGTGTGAGGCCATGATCAGGAACTGGGCATTCACTGGCCAGGGAGATTAGAAGAAGCGAGGGGCTCCGCATCACAACTATTTGTTGTCACAAGTCTCCTTAACAGACCCCTCGTGCCTGTCTTGTCACAAACCCCATGGATATGGGAATACAACTCACATTGTCTCCTCAGTGACTGTCAGGCTAGCACATCCCACTTGCTTCTGCGAACTAGTGAGTATTCTTCATGCAAACACAAGAAGTTTCAACAACAGAAATTAGACTAGGTTGTAGCACCGTTTAGAGGGCAAAAATTTTCTGTATTTTTGACCCTTACTCTGCTGTTATCTTCAGCTAATTGATTTGAAGATCCTGGACTGGGGAAAAATATATCATTTTCTTACCTTCAAATATCAGTTTGACTATTCCTGAAAACTTAGGCTAAGAAGATTTAATGAAGCTTAAAAATTCTGTGATTTAAGAAAAAAACTCGGTAGAATATTAAAATGCTTAATTCTCACATCAGTATTCAGAGATTCACCTGATTACTTTATGTGCAAAGTATATCAAGCCCGTTGAATTACTTTAAACAAATACCATTTTAATAATGCTAAAAAATTTTCTGGACACAAGGTAATATTCCTAAATAGAAAAACATTGGTAGATATGGGTTGAAATCATTTGCTGAATGGTCTTCTAGTACACAATTTTTATTTATTACTCATCCAAAACAACTGGCATAGCAGGGGATATAGTCAATTAAAAAATTCAGTAATTCAGTTTCTCCCTCACCGACTTTCTGCTGACAAAGCTCAACATTCACACCTCCAAAACCTGCCAAAGGAAAGGTCACCTACACACACTGCTGCTGATCCCTACACCTCTCCCACACCTCCCCACAGCCTTTTGATTAAGTGGCTCTTGTGGTAAAATATTTCAAAGCCCTATTGAGCTTCAGCTTTCCCAATCCATCACAAATGCATTTACCCCCACTCCAAATGGAGAGGCTTTTCCTTCATCTAGGGAGGAGAATCCAAGTGACCTTCAGAAGTCACCTGTCAGGCTGTGAAAGTCAACAGGAGGTAATTATTGGGCACAGGTACTCAAGAGCAACTTAGGTGTGCATCTCTTTAAAAAATGAAGATGATGGGAATCAGAGTCACTGGCCCAGGCACGGGTCCCATTTATTCCAGGATGTGCCACAAGGGACACAGTGCTGTTTGTCTGACCTGGGCCTTATAGGGTTTCATGAACAGGGAACTGTGCCCAAGCAGGAGGAGCAATCTCCACAGTATGGGAACAGCTTGCAGCCTGTACAGCTCTGTAAATGGAAGTATGAGCAAGCAGGACCAAAGGGGAAAGGAACTGTTGGTCAGAGCTCACATCATCTTCCCTATCATTTTTCCAAGAATAGTGTTCAAAATAGAGTAAATCACATGAAATTTCTAGGGAATGCAGAAAACAGAGATAATTCCTCTGTGACAGGCCACTTTACATGCCTTTCTCTTCTTTTTGTACTGATCAGCCACCGGACCAGGAGCTGGACTTCGATGACCCTTGTGGTTCCCTTCCAGCTCAGCATATTCTATGAATCTGTGTGTGCTTGTTACAAGTCCCAAAGGCTTAACTACAAAGCAAATCCAGCTGCATTTATCCCAGCCAGCCACTCTCTGGCACTGTTGCTCCACGCAGTTGTAGATGAAGACCCCGTCTACCACTAACAAAACAATTGCACAAAGACATTCCTTAGGGAAAACACCCAGAGCATATGGGGCTAAAAAAGAAAGAGGAAAAGAACTAAAAGAAGAAAAATGAAAAAAAAAAAAGAAGCACACAAAGATAGGTATCTTGCATCTGACACACAATTTACGCATGTTCTTAACAAATGTACACATTAAGCATATGCACATACTAGTAGTCTTTATTATTTTGTACATGTGCTACCATGCTTTTGCACATGAAGTCTTTTCTTAAATCACACTACTGCATTTACCCACCTGCTTCCTATGTCTAAGATGTCCCTTCTTGCTAAGAGACTACTAAACCCACTCTCCGATGCCAGAGGTTTTTTTCAGGCTTGGTATGTCCTTCAGGCTTGGGATGAGCTTCTGATGCTGAGATGTGTTCTCAATCATCTGGTCTTTGAGCTTTGATTCAGCAGAATGGTACCAAATTGGTAAGAGATTTTTTATTATTATTATTATTATTATTATTATTATTATTATTACCAATTTGGTAAGATGCTTTTGGCATGTGCATCTGGCATGGTAACGATTTAATGGCAATAGCATGACTTAACGGCAATAAAACCTGCACCACAGTCAAGGTTTGAATCTGGTCTTACATAGTAACTGACCTGTCCACTCTTCTCTTAGTTCTTCTCTCACTTGGTATTATGCAAAACAGCATCTGGTCACATATTTGATCACCACCGGCTTTTTTCTCAGTTCCTTCCCTGTTTCTCTACCTCTTTTTCTTTCCTCTCTTTTACATCTCATTACCTGGAATATGTTCCCCTTTCTCAAGCTATCAGTTTTCCTGTAATTCCCAAGCCTGTTAAGCCTCCACCAGCTTAGCAGACAGCTAATTCAATTAATAAGTAACACCATTGTCCGTGCTCAGTTGTTTCAGGTGTTTCATATTTACATCTAAGTGCTGGTTTGAAAATTTCTGTTTACTTGTTTCATCCAAGCTGAGAGTCAGTGTCCAAGCAGAGGCACAGTACACACCTTTATAGCAGCATTGAATGGACTTTACAGACTTTCTCACAAACGCCTCCCTTGATAACTGAAGCTTCACTGGCTTTGTTGCACTGGACTTAATGTAATTTTAGATTCTTTCTTCTGTTCTTCATGAACTGATTTCTTACCTTGTTGACTGTACTTTGAAAAATTCTCTGCAGAGGAAGGTTGGGCAGTTAAAAAGGAATGTAAGTCAGCAATAACATATGTTTACAAAGAAAGAGAAATACTATGAATAAACAGGCATGCTGTATGGAAATAAACATAACATGTTCTGTTATTCTGCAGCAGTGGGAAGTCCAGACTCATGTATGAAATTGTCTTCTGGGCAGTGAACTTCAGTAAGTACATAGACCAGCTAGAGATGACACAGAGATGAACAAAAGGAAGATGATCCACTACAACAATGAAATACATGATCCATGAGGAAAGGTTGTGTTGCTTTATTTTACAGACACATAAACTGAGCAGAGAGAGTGTAATAGTCTTCAAATGTGCAAAAACACATTGCAAAGACAGCAAGGTAAGAAATTGCTGTACTTTTGGAATTGTTGTGATAAATGTAAGGAATTGTTGTGAGTAATTGTTGTGTTGTAAGGAATTGTTGTGATAAATGGACTTGAGCAGCATTTAGACAAAATTAGTTTAATGGCAAATGTTGCCAAGATTTAAGATCAGGTTAAATAATCATCTACAAAAATTTAGTAGGACAGGGTCCCTACCACAGGCTACAAACATCCAGGTTCCCTTTAGACATGAGGCCTATGATTCTGTGACTCTGCTTTCAATCACTGTGCTGTCAAAATTCCTTTCACCTTCATAAAGCATGGTGAGATGCTTCCTGACTTCTTCTGAAAGTGTGTCAGAAAGCAACTAGCTTGACCAGAGGAGATGGAGTTTGCATCCAGGAGTTTAGAGGAACACCCAGAGCAGTTATCTCTAGGCTGTATCTCATGAAGCAAGCCCTTTCATCCTATCTTGCAGAAACAAATGTTCTCCCCGGTCCTCATGAAGCAAATGTCTAATGAAAGGAGCCTCTGCACATTTCTAATCAGTGCAGCAATTCAGAGACTTAAGGTTTGAGACTGTAGATTCTGAAGTTCCGTGAACAACTTTATTCCATGCTTCAGATAATACAGTGAGACACCATCATTGAACCCAAGTCCATGACTTGCCTAAGGTAGCCCTACTAAAGAAGCCTTATACCAAATGAATGCAAAGTAAATACTGAGTTTAGCAAGATTTCTACTGGAATCAAGATTTCTACTGGAATCAAGATTAAAAAAAATTTAGACTAATTTAATCTAATTTAGTAATTTAATCTATAATCAGCAAGTCTCTAAGCCTTACAACTGCATATGATGCAACAAAAGGAAAAATCAGTACTCAGAAGTGATTTTTGCTGTGATTTACATGGTCATTCCTATTTTCTTATTATATTCTCAGACATGTCTAGATGGGCAAACACATTTTAGTTATCTATGGTTTTGAAAAATGACTACAAAAGATAACATGGTGGGGTTAGATTATACTTAACCTTTAAAATCATCTTTCAAAAGCTAAGGAACTGAATAGTTTTATGCGATACACTAATTTTGTTTTGCCTGCCTATTGAATGCTACAATTTTTGTAAATATTACAAGGGAAGCTGCATTGCTAAACAGTTTTTTCTTCCTAACCGATCTTCTTTATTGTAACCTTACTCCATCTAGTGCAAAATGCCTTTTAGCTTCTGAGTTGCAAACCAATAAGCATTGACACTCAGCCTGAGAAGACTAAAGCTCTACCTCTTCTGTGTGTTCGGCCTGATGTTCTGTCCCAGTGAAATTGCTTCACTGTAGACTTCAGATACAACTAAGAATTACAGTTTGCATCACAGGGAGAAACCTTGACATCTCATTGAGCCAAGCAACATACACCCCTTGGTTCAGACACAGTGAGACCCAGAGAATGTTTACCACCAGGGCAGCATCCCAGTGTAAGGCCAAAGTGGCCACAGTGCCAGATTTGGAGATGAGCTTGCAGATAGGGAGCATGGCACTCTTCTATCAATGCTTCTATCAAAGGAAGATTGCTTCTTAGCAGAATTATGACAGAAACCTTCCTACCCTTTAATTACCAAAGAGAAAAGTCTGCCAGGTCCTGCTGTTGGTTTTTCATCACTGCAGCTGTCCCCTTACAAGATATTAGTTTTATCCCTATTGCATGTAGAGAGATTGTGAGTCTAGAGTAGCAGGGTCCTTTGGAGTCCCTCCTCAGGTAACCCTCCAGAGATGTACTTTTCATTGTAAAAAGACAGGGCACCTTAGTAAGCAAGAGAAATATAAGGGGGAAGAGCATTAATTGAGAAATAAAATGTGACAATGGTTCTCTCTTCCAATCGAGCCAGACATCAACATTTGGAGCTCTAAGGTATCATGAGGTTTCCACTTAACCTGCCTCATCTCCATCCATCCATGTTCTGGCGTCATTGCCACACACTGAGATAAAATGTACTTGTTTCTAATTTGAGCAGTGTGGATATTACTCACTTCCCACTGGCTTGACCACAACATGGATGAGCTTACCTCTTTTTTCGTTTGTCAATACACCACTGATGATATAGCTTAATCATGTGAATCTCCTTTAGCAATTCATATTACTGCTTTCAAAGATATTGCTTATAATAAAGATAAATCCTTAAATGCGTTTCTGTCATCAGAAGAACTGTAACTGCCCCCAGACCAGAACAGCATCACTACATGTAACCATACAAAAATCTTGCATTTTCACTAACTACAAATACAAAATCTTGTAGCTTCATTAACTGCAAAACCAAAAAGCTTGACATTTCAATAATTGCAAATAACCATCTATAAAAGAGAAAAAAAACCCTGTTTTTTGGGGTTTTTTTTCTTTCTTTCTGATTTCTAAACTACACTTCCCAGAAATCTCAGGTATAGAGTCAAAGTGCCTATTTGTGTCTTGATACCTGGTGCAGCCTCCTGTCAGGGAAACAATCTGAAAGGCAAATAGTGCAGATGTAAGAGTATATTTTTTTGCCTCTCATATCAAGAAAATATTCAATTTATTTCAGCAACCAGTAAGAAACTCTGTAATTGCAGACCTATGTTGAGGTCACATTTGTTATCTTGTAATTGAGCCTTTAAAGATTCATTTTTCTCCTAAGAATAACTCATTAACAGAATTGATAACCATCTCTTCATAAAAATACAGGACTTTACAGGCTTTATTCATATTGAAATTATTAATTTGTTTTATTGTATACTGCTTACTATTTTGAGATAAATCTGTGTGAATATGAACCCTCCTGTTTGGAATAAAAATATCATCTCTTAATTTTGTGCATGGTTGTTTTTAAAATTTACTCTGATGATCTGTATTTAATACATTTGACAGTATATTATTTCTAGATTTCAAAAGCTAATCACATGCCTTCCAATGCTTGAAGTTTTAAAATTACAAACGAAAACCTTTGGATTATTTTATTCCATACATGTGAGATGCCAAGAAAAACTCCTAAATGGGATATTTTTTCCCCTGCTCACAGAAACTATGGCCTTCTAAGAAAAACAAGCATATCTAGAATTGCAATATTTAAAATTATCCTGATTTTTAAAGTAAATCTAATAATGGAAGTGGGGGAGGGAGAGTCCAGACATTATTTTTGAAAGCACAGGATTGATGATATTAATGCTGCCAATCTAAACATGAGAACATTGGTTTGTTTAGCTTGCTGTCTTTTCCACCAGCCATTATTTAAAAACATCTACTGTTCTTACTGAGTAGAGTCTGCAATTTATTTACAGCTACAGTAAAGTCAATGGAAATAAATGTCCATTCATAGGCTACTTCTTAAGAGTTAGAAATATTTCTAGTGTCTTAAATCAAAAATAAATGCTCCATTAAAGAGGTTTTCATGTGAACATGACCTCTAGTGAGTAGTTTTATAAGGATGTGCCCAACGAAGTTTACTCCTCATTCATCCTTCATCTGTTTTCTAGAACATTTGTCTCCTTTACATGGATATTTTAATCATTGCCTCTGTGTACCAGGGTTTGGCTCACCTAGCTGTGTTGTCATGCTGCAGTTCTATGACAAAGCAAAATCGGATAGATTAACTTTATATATATATATATATGTAATGGCCAGACTTCGGAAATTATCTAAAAAGGTTTGCCACTCTTCCCTTTACATCTTTCAATGACTCATAAAATAACGTTG
Source organism: Urocynchramus pylzowi (assembly GCA_013397555.1). Lineage (NCBI taxonomy): Eukaryota > Metazoa > Chordata > Aves > Passeriformes > Fringillidae > Urocynchramus > Urocynchramus pylzowi. The sequence goes on from VZRH01004591.1 coordinate 1,629,370, forward strand.
TTTGCATCATGTCATCCCCCAGGTCACTGACTTAGAATGGTCAGTAATCCACAAATCTTTCCTACATTTTCTTTTTATTACAATAAGCCTCTCTTTTATCAGGATTATCAGCAAAAGCTGCAGGATATTTTATCTGGCTGCAATTCAGCTTCATGTGGGGGTGCTCACATGCACCCTGCAGTATTTTGTGCAGTTACAAGCAAATTATGAAAGGTTTAAAAGTGCATACTTCACTTTACAGATTTAACTCTTTGCTTGACTCCAGTGTATCCTTAAACTAGTACAAGATATCTGTAGAGACCAGGGTTTAAATCTCACATGGTGTTGACAGCCTCTACTCTTTCATCACCTCCTTTGGAGCTGAAGGTTCTCTGCAGATTGTTTGGATGCAGCCCTAACATGCCTTACATGCATTATAAAAATTGTTAAAAAATTCTTTCCAAACAAAGCACAGGTGGGATTCCACACACACAGGCTCCCTGAGCAAGGGCCTAAAAGAGTAGGAGATTCCCCATTAAGCCTTTCTGGCATGAAACCTGCACTCCTGCTCTGGGGTTGAGCCAGGTTACCTTTAAAGGTCCCGTCTAATCCAAACTATTCTACGATCCTATGTTTATCTGAAATCATCGTGCGACCACCCTAGTGCCTGCCTCTCCCCGCACTGATTATCTCCCTGAAAGCTGCCAGTATGCGGGCAGTCATCTAAGGAAGCACCCCAAACCAATCCTGTAAGACACTGGGCTGGCAGGTGCTGGCTCCTGCCATACCCACCACTCCTGAGAGCAAAACAAGCCAAGCAGAGAGCCAAGACCAGTTATTTAGTGTCTTCAGCCATGGCCTTGCCATAGCAAATCCTCTGTGGTTTCTAGAATCAATTTATCTTTCTGCTTTCTTAAAAGAAGGAGGGAACTGAGAATAGGTGCCACTATGCTTGTACCTGCACACCCCTACCTGTGCTTACAGAAGAGGGAAGAACTGAAGAACCTCTGAGGAAGTAAAAACAGTTCCTGTAGGATTAACATGTTTCACCCCGGGGTATTAATTAAATTCTTTCATTTTTTGGGTGCAGACAATGACTTTTTGCTACAAGTTCATATAAAGATTAGCAAATTGGAGCCTAGCTTTGGGACCTTTATATAATTGAACACAGAATTTCTGATTACTGAATGTAAATGATTAATCCCCAATATCCTTCCAAATCCAGAGCATAGCTCCAACCCAGTATTGCTCTTGGGAATGTTCCTCATACTTCACATTATCCATGGGGTCTCTGGATGCGGGGGAATTTATACTGAACAAATTATTTTATACTGAGTTAATTATTCCCTCTGAAGTGACCAAAAGCTTTATTCACGGAATCATTCTGGAATTGTTTGGGTGCATGCCACAGCTGATACAGTCTTTTACCCTTTGCTATTTGGGACCTTTCAAACTCCAGTTGATTGTTATGAACTGTCTACTGAGCCTCCATGAGCCATAAAGTGAGAACATATTTATTGCCTTGATTAAATGCAGTCTCTTGGCTAACTGTCTTTTTATCATATCTTTTCACTACATTTCTTCTTCTTTTAGAAAGTCTTAACTTGGATTGATTCTAAAGGCAATGGCCCATGGACAGCATCTTCCACAATCATGAGGCATAAACATAGGGAGAAAAACCACTCTTTTGGCTGACAGCTGTAAGTGTCCCCTTACTTTTGGCAATTAAGAAGAAAGAAGAGCAATTTCCTAGAAGTTTCCTTCCGATTACCATATTGCTGTATGGGTACTTTTCCTTTGTAATGTGAAAATCAAAACTTGTCTTTTTTAGAACTCCGCTGTATCAAGTCTTGCAAAGCTTGCCCTGTTAAAAAATCTTCCTTTTCTTCCTATCATAACACAAAGCAATCTATTTTCTATATTTTGGAATAATTCAATTTAGGACAATAAATATTTAGAGGGCTTCAAGGGTCGCTATTATTTCTGCTTACATATTGGCCAAAAAACAGAGTCTGCAAGAGAATAGAAAATAGAAGGTAGAATTGAAGAACGGTGATATAAGAGAAAAAGAGTGTGCAGAAGAGAATCAGCAAATAGAGGAAAGAGGATTGAAGGAAATAGGAGCTAACTGAAATAGGAGTAAAGGAAAGAAAAATTCTGGAACCAAAAAAAATCAAGCACTTTGATAAAGTGAATCATTGCATTAAAAATACACAGGAAATACAGCACTTCTTTGGTATTTCTAAGAATTTGTTGTAAATCAACAACTATATTTTGAAAATAAAAATGAAATCTGGGTTCAAGAGTGTAATCTGACAGAAAATGTAGTATTTCTAGAATCCACAAGATAGTGTTTCTTTTACAATTTCCATGGCTAGAGTTCCCTTTTTGAAATTAGAATGCTACCTCTCCTTCAACTGGCTTTTCTGGTCTTCCTTTTAGATGCTGACAGACCAATGCATTTCAGCTTCAGCTCAGCCATTTTAAGCATATTACACTGTTAGTCTGTCAAGTCATACTGCTGATCATGCAGTAAAATAATACAACCATAGAAATCAAACAACAGGCAAGTGGATGCCTTCTGCCTTTTGATTCTTTGTCACAGATTACTTCAGCTCATCATTGTTTCTGTGGTTTGTCATGACTTCAGGAAGCCTGAGGATGCTGAATTTGACATGCCTGAGTGCTAGTCTGCACTGAATCACTGCCTTACTAAATGACTGTGAGTCACTTCCACCATGGTGCCTCCTGCCTCAGCAAGGAGACGGGCACTTTCCTGCCAGTTCCCTCTCTACAGGCTTTACCATCTACCCAGAATCAGAGCTAGAAAAGACAGCAGGGATATCAATAGTGGGGGAAAGCTAAACAGGTGGCAGTAGATTTGGCTGATACAAAAGAAGTGATAATTAAGACAAAGGATATAAATATTCCACAGTCTTTGGATGTGTGAGCTAGTTTTGCCAAACACCAAACCAGTGACCTAGGGCTTTGCATTCATGGCTTGAAAAAAGCAACATCAATGTTTAATGTTATTACTGAGAAAATTGTTAACACTTTTCTACATAAAGGGCAGGGTATTGGTCACTTTAGCACAATTTGTAATGAGGGCACTTCTACAGAAAGCATCTGTGAATGCCAGTGACCGCATCAGTTGTTGCTCCTTACAGGCAATTAAGCTGTTGATATTTTCACCTTTATGAGGTCTTTCATAAATTATCTCTTTAATTACTAATATGGATGAAACAAGGAAAAATGACCACTTCCTTCCACGGGACAAACCAGTCAGATCAGGCTTACCTTATTGAAGATACCACATGTATGAGATCTCCTGATACTCCCTGAATCATTCTTGGTTTGTTCAGAGAGCATTTTGGAAGTACAAGGACTCTGATTTCTGCGGCTACTTCTACTCCCTTAAGAAACTAAAAAAATTATTTACCTATCATTCCTAAAAGCATTGAAGTTTCCAAAGACACTGGAAAACCCTTCCTAGATAGATGATCAATGATCAAAGTCAGACCTTAAGACATTTGGACAATGATAACATGTTCTAACTTTTGGCCAGCCCTGAAGTGGTCAGGTAGTTAGGCCAGATGATTGTTGTGGGTCCTTTACAATTGAAAATTCTATTCTATTCTATTCTATTCTATTCTATTCTATTCTATTCTATTCTATTCTATTCTATTCTATTCTATTCTATTTATCCTATTCTATTCTATTCTATGCTATGCTATGCTATGCTATGCTATGCTATGCTATGCTATGCTATGCTATGCTATGCTATTCTATTCTATTCTTTCTCTGTTTGCAAACAGCTGGATGAAAAAAATACTTTTCTTTCCCAATTACTTTGAGAAAATGCATCATACTCAAGTCAAACAAGATAATGGTGATACTGGCATGTAGACATATAATGAAGGAAAGAATTCAGGATGATAAAAGCATAGCATTGGTGCAGAAACAATTTTCACACTTCTGCCAAAAGATCCACTCAGTGTTGGTTGCACTAAGCACAAAAAAGTAAAAAACCATATATATAAAAACAAGCCTCCTTACACCTTAACATATTCAGAGAATCTCTCATTTTACTCAATTCCAAATCAGTGCTTTAAGAGTAAGCCTTTATTCACAAGTAAGAGCAAGGAACTGGACACACAGTGTCAAAACACACTCAGGTTTATGAACCATTCTGGGTTTTGGTGGTGGGTTGTTTGAGCATGAATCATTAAATAGCAACTTCATCCACAGTAAGAATTCTCATGACTTAAGACATATTTTCACCTATGTAAACCTCAAGGACCCATTTAAAGGAGCTCCCTTGTATTTCTTTTGACAGGTCTATGACTTTCTATTTCTCTTCCTCCAATTCTTATTGTTTTACCACTCTTCATGTCCTGCATCTGGGTCTACAAGATGCTACTGACCACACATAATTTAATATCCTGTCTTTGGTTTCCTACCAAACCACCAGACCATATATCCTATTTATTTTCTCATTTTTCTGTCTTTTTTTTTTTTCTTTTATGTAATTCTCAGTCTCATATGAACAAGCCCAACTCTCTCTGTTGCTGCACCAATGATACTGAAACTCAGATCTACCTCTTAGAAATTGACACTCAGTTTCTTCTATTGACACCAAATATACTTTTTCCGTAAACTTCCTCATTATCCCATTATTGTTTAATGTTACAGCAGAATAGTATTCTAATCCAGTCATTTTCAACCAATCTAATATAGCCCCAAAGTGGATTAGCCAGCAGGCACTGGTAGGCTGTGCATCCATCAGTTGACAGCTATAAAACCCCAGGATAATTAAATACAGAGAGATATACAGAAAGAGAAGGGAAAATTAATTTCCTCCTACTTTTCCATCTGTTGCTGTTCACTCTATACAATTGAGGATCAGCTCCTTGCCCTTTCTTCTTCCATCCACCCAAAGCTGGAAGTGGCAAACAATGCTTTGAGAAACTGAACTAGGGGCAATGCCGAGATCTCAGATCCTCCCACCCACTCCTGTCCCTGTGCAGGAAGTTTCTGCAGCACACGGTACCTGCAGAGGGTTTGCACCATGGTGGCTCTATCAATGTCAGTACAGTGAAGCATCCAACTTCAGGCTGGTGTGTCCTGAGGTGAGCGCTCTGTAAACCACCTGGGAACTGCCCTGAAAGCTGGACATTGTATGATACCTCACTATTACGGGGAAGGAAATCAAGCATCACAATCCCAGTATAAAGTGCTGATACTTGTGTCCTTTGTGTGTGTGGGCCTTTTCTCCATGTTCACATTTCATCATGGGACAAAATAAGGGAGCGAATCAGATTTCCTTTTTTTTTGGTGAGTTTAATTTATCTCTTTCTCTTTGCCCACCTTTCTCTTCCTTAAGTACATGTCACCAGAACATACAAGTTTGCACATTCTATAGTCATGACTTCTTTTATTCATGTTCCTTTTCTAAGCATTTTTTTTTCTTACATTGCAGAACTTATCTTCAGAACAAAGAAGGAGCTTGAACTTGGATGTTTTGTATTCATAACAGTATGTCTTCCTTCAAGCTGGCTAAATCCCACTATCCCAATGCTAATGCCAATAGTGATTAGTATGAGCACTACTATTTCCATTCTTTGAGAAGGTTATTCATATTTGTAAGGAGCAAATTTATATTTGCTATAAATATCTTCTGTAGCATTTTCCATGTAAATAATTGCATTGTGATATTCATCTAACTGAATGTAACTGGTTATCAAGCATGCAGACTTTCCCCCTGCTGTATCAATCATCCCCACCCCATCTTTTCCTTCTGACATTGTCACAGCCATTACACTACTGCTGCTTAACCACCAATCTCATCAGTGAGTCAAAAAAGGTAAAACTTCAATGAAAGTAAGAGGTCCATTTCTCCATTTGGCTATCTGCCAGCAGTGTAGTTGGTGGGGATTAGTGTTTGAGGGTTTTTTCCCTCCTGCTTTAAGGAGTGGCTATTGAAAGATGCTTGAGGAAACTCCTTTGGCAGGGAGAAGCTAAAAGGTTTTGTTAGTTGCTGTGTGTGCATGAAGTGGACACTGTAGCACATTTTTGTCAGTCTAAATTAAAATTGCCTCTTTAATGGTGTGGACTTCTCCCTGCTGTCCAGAAGGTGCCTCAAACAATTGCAATGGAATGGGAGTTCTGGGGAGGGAAGAAGATGAAATGAGTCATGAAGCCTCCAAAAGACTCAGGCTGCCTCATTCCACAGACCTTTAACTCTTGTCCTAAAATTGTAAAATATTCCTCTGACATATAAAAAACCCTCTAATTTTCTTCTTCTTGGACAACGAATAAGATAACATTACTCCTTACTTCTACAGATCCAGCTGTTTTGACAGATGTATACAACATCCCCCGTTCTCCAACACCAAAAAAGCCTTGTGTAGGGTAAGGATTTATTTCCATAACTGATAAAAAGGGACTCGTAATTAAGCAGCATCTAAAGCAGGCCAATCCACAAATCTTAGCTTTCTAACTTGGCATGCCTTAAAGCCAGAAGCACTGAAGTGATCAACAGCTTGTAAGAGACCCTTGAAACAGGTACTGGCCCCCTCCCACCACTACCTGCCCTAAGCCTCACTAACTTCAGGGACTTATGCTCAGCTTCATAATGGAATATATGAGTCTGAAGGGCTGAGAGAAGGTCTTTCATAACAAATTATAATCCCAGTGAAATCAGTCATACTGAAGATACAATGCCACTTGTATATCTGAAAAGTATACGAGTATACTCATCAGCTTTAAGTAAGGGGTTGCTAATTGAAACATCTAAGTGTGATTACAGCTGCAAAAACATTTAGAAATGTAACCAGTCCTCACTGATGGTGCATTTCTGTGGCACTTTTGACAGCATCATTTACTAAATGATGCAGAGCAGTGTTTATACACAGAAGTTGAGCTTCTCCATCTTACAGTCTGCCACCGTTGGATTTCTGTGTTTTGGCAGCCAAACCAAGATAGCCAATGCCAAGATAGAGTCTGAGCTCAGGTGAACTAAACTGCCATGATGCTGTGGATGCAGCACCTTCTTGGAGGAGACAGACCCCTGAGGGCACCAAATCCCACCCCTGACAGAGGCCAGTCAGCTTGACAAAATGGTGGAATTAATGGTCTTCCCTTTTCCTCTTACTTACACTTCTTTCCAATCTGAAACATCCTCTGACCTCTCCACTTCATGGCACACTCTGCAGAATGTTCTTTTGTACACACCACTGAGGAAAAGAGTTCTTGTTCTTTAGCTGGAGGAGACTGAGGCCAGACCTCACTGTGGTCTGCAGCTTCCTCCCAAGGGGCAATAGAGGAACAGCTCCAATCTTCTCTCTGGGACCAGGGACAGGACCAGAGACAACAGCTGGAGCTGGGTCAGGGGAGGGTCAGATGGGTTATCAGGGAAAGGCTCTTCCCCCAGAGGGTGTCAGGCACTGCCCAGGCTCCCCAGGGAATGGTCACGGCCCCAAGGCTGCCAAAGCTCCAGGAGCATTTGGACAACGCTCTCAGGGATGCACAGGGTGGGATTGTTGGGGTGTCTGTGCAGGGACAGATGTTGGATTTGATGATCCTTATGGGTCCCTTTCAACTTGGAATATTCTATGATTCTGTGAGAAGAAAGGGGATGATGAACACTTGGTCCTGAGGAAAGAGATCATTCTCTCTCACAGGATTGCAACACACATGGCATGCATTGTGTTCCTCAGCTTATGCAAGGCACAAATTCATCCCCACCCCATTTACTTCCATGAAATCCCAAACTGCTATCATACCTTACAGGAGTATTTCAGTGCACAAGCGTACTGTCAGCAACACTGTACATAGTATCAGCCAATCTGCTTTTTAAAAAGTAAACGTAGAATAAAGCCTCAATTACCTGCATAATTAATCCCTGTTCACAGTAATTTGCATGCCTGAATAATTAAAGAATTAGGTTCTAAAAATGAAAAGCGAGCAAATCCTGCATTTTTGTACTTGAAAAGCTGTAGCAGCAATCATGATAGTTCATAGCACATAAATAATTCAAACTGAGCTTCCTTGCCTTTATTTTTTCTTCCTTGCAGAAATCCTCTTAGCACTTCCTAATTAAATGAAAATATTTTATAAGCCATCCCTTTCTGACATCACAAGATTATTTTAAACTCCAGATTAGACAAACCGGATTTACATTTTCAATATTTGTGATCTGATATTCAGGGCCATTTAAAGGAACCACAAACCACCATAAAGGGGTGATAAAATGGGCAAGTAAAGGAAAAAAAAATGGAAAAAAAACCTGCATTGCACTGGTCAGCTGAGTTTAACTCAACATTCATTTTACTTGGCAACTCTGCACTTTCAATTTACACTACTAAATTAAAAAATTGACAAAATCCTGACACAAATTTATACACTCAGCATGTGGGCGGGGTGGGGGGGGGCGAGGCGGGGGGAGGCGGATATGCTAGAGGATGCTAAAACAGCGTTAAAAGATGACATTTTCCCCACAGAATTACTAGTTTTTACGTGTTTAACTGTCCCGGCGTCCCTGAGAGCCGTGACCGCTGCGTGAGGGCAGCAGGGGGCGGCCTCCGCCCGCCATGCCGGGCTGGCAGAGCCCGCGCGCGGGGAACGTTCTGGAACGGCCCCAGGGCCGCCTTGAGGGGCAGAGCCGTGAGGGGTCGAGCCGTGAAGGTGAAGGGGCCACGCCGTGTCTGGAGCCCGGGGAGGATGGGGCGGCGTGTCGCTGCCGTGTCTCGGTTAAGCCCAGACGGGCGGGGGGAAGCTCACTCGTTCCCGCCTCAGCATGAAGCTCGGACCGCCCCGCTGCCGCCATGCAACCACTCAGCGCTGCGATCCCACCTGCCTCCATTTTCTCTGGGCTGCCCCCGCAGGCAGCCGCCCTCAGCCCGCCCTTCCGTGCGGGCCGAGAGGGCTGGCACGGCTGGGAGGGCGCGGGACGTGTGCCGGGCAGCGGGACCCAGGCTGGCGAGGCGCAGAGCTCCTCTCCACCGTGAGCGGCAGGACCCGGCGGCCCTCAGACATCATTTCGGTCGCCCCTTCGCCGGCCGACTCAAGCGTGGTCGCTTGGAGGGCTGTGCGTGGAAACACAAACTGGAAGAGTTCGCGGCTCTCCTCCGTTGTTATCACCAGTTTTTTTGAAATCTTGGGCTCTCTGAAAGCAGCGCTGAAGGGGCGCGGTGGGCTCCGTCTGCTTGCATGCCTCTCTGCGGGTTTCTTGGTTCCTCCGCAGCCCCGGGTTAACGCTTGTGCCGCTCCTGGATGTGATCCCACCCCGTCCTCCACTGTCCCGTTCAATGCGCAGGAGCGGTGGCTGTGTAAAATGGCGAGACTGTCTGCGCGGTGCTGTGTGTAGGGACCGCCTGCTCCCCGCCCCGGGGCTCCTGTCCTTGGATCTAACAAAAACTCCCCAAAATGCTAACACCCACAGCGTCCCGGTCTGTCCTTTCCCTCCAGAGTAACCGAACACGTAACAATCCGGGCCCCCGAAGGGTATTCCAAATACAAGGTTGCTGAAATCATACTAACCCTTTTAAGAAACCCATACCGGTTGTTTAAAAATATTTGCATTGCACCCGTGTCGCGATTACACGAGATTATCGCTACTCCTGAACACTACGGGTTTGTTTCTTTTGATTTTTTAAAAATATAATTATTGAAAAATAACTAAAAAAAAAAGCATTGCTCCCGTGTCACGATTTTAACATGAAAGCGTATCACTACACCTGATTTTTTTTTTTTTTT
>VZRH01004591.1:1639140-1704541 GCA_013397555.1 Urocynchramus pylzowi
ACTGTTCGTGAAAAGGGCAGTGAATCCTGGGATTTAAAACTTTCCCCGGGTGAGATGGTGGATTTTAATTCCCGCAGCCAGTGCCGCGGCCGGCTGTCACGAGCAGCGGGATAACCGGGGATGTACCACTGTAAAACAATACCGAGGTGTCTGCAGAGAGTGACACGGGCATATTTTAGCACTGCGGTTTGTCACGCTGCTCAGGATCACCCGGGGATCGTCCTGATTAATCCGGTTGGTTTAGACTGAGCGCTGTCTGACGCAGACATAGAGACAAAGCCTGTCAGACACAGCCGGCGAAAAGCTGCTCATTACTTCGAGCTGTTGCATTACCTCGAGTTTGAGTTTTTCCCGATATATTGAAAAAGGCCAGGGGGAGCTTAGATATATATTCTTATATTCATAAGAATACTGTACTTCATATATTTTATATGTATAAAAACTAAANCCCTCCGTGGTTGGACTTCCCTCCGTGGTTGGAGCGTCGCGGAGGGTAATCCGAGCAGCCGCTCAGTCTCCGGGAGCCAGCAGTGCTGTGCTGCTGCCCGCCTGTCCTAAGCTGGTATTTGGGGGGGTATTTTTGTTACTTTTAAGTTTTATTTCTTTGCTTTACTGAGATCTCTGCAATATTTTGGGTTTAGGTAGTTAACTCTTTGTGTTGCTAATTTACCGGTCAGGGAAGGCAGCGTGCGGCCCGATGTCACAGCCCTGCCGCGGGGTCCTCGTTCCCAGTGCCGGGCTCTGTATGTCCCTGCGAGCCCGGCTGTGTTCTGAGGGTGTTTTTCTATCGCCCCGCCTCGCAGGGGGGACTGAATATCTGATGGGTTGGACAGGCCGGACGCGGATAAAAATTACTGGTGGGACTCGGGGCCACCCTCGGCTCTCCCCCGAGGTGGCTTTGGTTCTCAGCCGGCGGCCCTTGTGCTGAGCATCCCCGCGGGTGGGTGCCGGGGCAGCGGCATTTACAGCCCGGGTAACGCTGCCGTGTCCGTGGGACGGCGGTCGGAGCGCGCTGGCTCTGTTTCCTCAGGGAGCGGACGAGTCTGCAGCTCCAGAGTGCGGCTGTCACATATCCTAAAAGTATTTTTCGGTTATGAGAGCCCTTTTAAAAAAATTTTATTCCCTTTTATTTATTTTTTTTAAAATTCCCGTTTCGCACAATGTTTCTGTAGCTCTCACATTGTTTACGTCATCCTTTGAGCGTGGTACAGTGAATTTGGGATTGAAACGACATCGTAGGGTTTATTGCTTGTTAATGTGGGTGCTTCAAGTGAGACTGTTTAAGTCCGTAGTTAGGCCTTTGTCAAAAGGTAACCCGTTTTCTCCCGAGGCTTCAGCACCCAGCACCTGCCAGGGAGATCACGGGAATAGTAAGTGCTTAGCAAGGAGGAAAATAATTTTCTTTGTAATAAAAATGAAACTAGGAGCCCCAGTGGCGTCTCCGTCTTGCAAAATGAGGGACTAACTCTGTATTTTCCTGTTTGAGAGTCCTCTTGCTTTCTTCAAGTATTGCAGGTTATGTGAAGAGCAACTGTAAAATTGCAAAGAATTTTGAAATAAATAATAACTTTCACGGAGCAGTGGTGAATAAGTAACACTGGTCATTAAAGAAGTTAATGGATTATTAGAAAAGTAATTTTTTTGAAGCGTGAATGGAAGCAGAATATTGCGGGTACTCGATAATTCAGTGTAATACCTTTTCGCTGCGCTTTGGAAGGGAATATTTGCAAAGCTCCTGGCTTGGCTCTGGCTCCCGCTGCCGCGCCGATCCTTCGATGCCGCTCGAGCAGGGCAGCTGCCTCCTGCCACTCGTGTGTCCTCCCTCTGCAAAGGAAGGGATCCTGGACGGTGGGGAGGGATCCCCGAGAGTTTTGGGAGCGGCTCCGTGCCCCTTGGGCCGGAGCAGCCCTGCCCCGGGATGGTGCAGCCGCCGGGGCGGTGTGCGGCATTGTCCCCCTCGTCTCTCAAGGCTGAGGAGAGAAAGGAAAATACGCCTGACTCCTGTAGTGATTCCCACAGGGCCTCGTTCCCTTCTACCCTAAGTCAATAGAAATTTTGTCTTTCCGTTAATTAAAAAAGTACAGTAAGGCCCTGCTTGTCGCCTCCATAGTTTTGGGTTTGTTTTTGGTTTTTTTTTTCTTCTGGAAATTTTAGTAATGGACTAATAAACATGGGTACAAAGTGGATACTGAAAACCAACCAACCAACCAAACAACAATAAAAGCTCAACATAAAATAAAATAATCAAATAAAATATAGCCAGCCAAAAATCCAGCACCTTCTGAACTCTACATTTTTTACTGCTTGTGAAGAGGAAAGTCAATACAAGCAAAAATACTGAAATCTTGTTTTGTGAAGTCTCTGTTGTAAAAAAGAATTCTTAAAAAAAACCCCATTAATTCCTAATTAGGGAAAATGAATAGCTATCAGTCTTTTTATCTAAAATGCTTAGTTCTTAAACTGGCAGGGTCATGTTTTAAATGTTCCGTACATCTGTAACCGCTGAGATCGTCTGTAATTTACTGAGATCTTTGATGCAGTGTCAGACAATATTTTAACTACAATAGTTACAATTAAGGGAGCGGGTTTTTTAGAAACGTATTGTATGTTTCCTCCTAAACGCGGCGACATTGGGGCTCGGGGGGTGTCCTGGGTTTTGTTTGTTTATTTTTTGTGTGTGTGGTTTTTTTTTGTTAGTTTGTTTGATTCGGGGTTTTTTGTTTGATTTTTTTTTTTTTTTCCTGCACACTTTTTCAGTCCTTCAGCGTCAACAGGCTTCCCTGAAAGGTACTGACAGTTTCGGGAATGCTTTGTTACTTTCCTGTCATTTCCAGGTAAACTCCGATGTGGTCTCAGAATTATTTTCTGTATTTATATGTATATGATTTAAAACCAATTGCGGCAAAGTAGCCCTTAATAGTAGAACGTTTACTATATATAATGTTGATTAGCTTCCCACGGGGAGCTGTGGTCTGGATACAGGTTTTTTTGCTCTCCATTTTAAATGCTTCCAAATAATCCCGCATCCTTCCAGCAGAAAAAGCGGGGGAGCGTCTTCTAAAATGTTATTTAACGCGAAATAACGACGCGTTTGAACGTCCACGAAGTACTGATTTCGTGTCTGCTCTCAATCTATTACCTCAAATAATATCCCACGCTGGGTTCAGGGCAGGCGTTTGCTCTCCCGGCTCTTCCTGTGTCCTATTAATAGGACAAATCCGCCCGCGCATCCCTTCCTACAAGAATTCGGCTACAGTTTGCTTTGACTTTTCGCTACCTGTAAAATGGGTCCTTTAATTAAAAGAAAACAAAACAAAACAAAAAAACAAACAAAAAAACCAACAACAAAACAAAACAAAAAAACCCAAACAAAACCCAAAAAAAAAAAAACCAAACCTAAACAAAACAAAACCACGAGTATTTTTTCTCTTTCACAGCACTTCGATGGGAGCTTGGGGTGTAGGAGCGCCACGCGTGTATACCTACAAACCAAGATAGGTGCAGAGCCTTGCCTGCATCTTGACAGAAATCTGCTGGCTTGTATTAAATAAATTGTGTTTAGTTTAGCATTTTTTTATCTCAAGGAAGTGTGTTTTGGTTGGTATGCAAAAAGCAGAGCGGCAGTCAGGGACTTGTCTAATATCCCCGAACTTTGTCAAGCGTTCAGGACGTGAAAGCACTTGCATAAAAATCTTCCTTTTTGAAAGAGAAAAAACCCCCACCAAACAAACACACAAAAACAAACGAACAAGAATATTAAAAAAAAAAAAAAAGAAATTAAGAAAAAAAAAAAAAAAAAAAAAGTAATTAAGAAAAAAAAAAAAGTAATAAAACAAACCTATGTTTTGTTTTTAAGGTAAATTTGTCCTTAGCTGAGGGAGAAGCTCAGCACCTCCTTCCCGCATGGAAAGGGTGCCGAGGGAAGAGCTGCAGTGCGAGGCCAGCTGAAACTGCCGTGACCATGCCCCGACGGGAACCATCTCCCACCTGGACAGCCCGCGGGGGCGGCCCTGCCGCCCAGGCCCCCGCTGCGGCTGGGCTGCGGGACCACCCCCTATCAGAAAGCGTTTCCTGCCAAAAATCACGTCTCCTGGGAGGGGTTGGAAGATACATTTGCTGGAAGATACTAGGAATGAAGGAAAAACAACTGGTAAAGATGAGCTGGAAAGCTCTGTGTATTTGTCTCCAATCAGCATAAACACCTCGCCCTACCCCCATTTTAATTTGAGGGGTTAAAACCAGAGTATATTTCCTCAGCAGATACCTAAAGGAAGAACCCTGATGTTTGCTCTATCGATCCCTTTGCATTTAGAAGTGGGCTTTTGTGCATTTGTTTCTCACAAGAAGCTATTATCGCTGTTAATGATTATAAAAATGTAAAAAAGATGTTAAAAAATATGAATTCATAGCCTGCTAGCAGAGAGCACTCCTCACTCTCCTGGCAATTAAATTAAGGGTGTCGATTTGGGTTAGGGAGCATCCTTCAATTTTAAGGGAGAGGTGCTTGAAGTCAAGAATGCCTTTTCTGTTTTGTTTGTTTACCTTCCATTTTGTTTCTTTTTTTTTTTCTTCTTCTTCTTCTTCTTTTTTTTTTTTAACAGGAAACGGGTTTCAGATGTTTGGAGGTTCAAAAGTAAGGCTGCTAATCTGCCTCCCAATTTACCATGCATTGACAACCATCCAATCTTTTCTGGCTTTAGAGCTGAGGGGTTGTTTCAGATTCTTATTTTTACGTCGTGCAATCCCTCGCTTCCAGGATTTGCTTCCTAANCTTGGAAACTCCAGACGGGAGGGAAACAGGCATGCTATGATTTGGGAAGTTTTGCTGTTTTTTAAAAACGTTTGTCATGCTGCAGCCATTATCCGGACGATCCTGCGAGGTTTTCATTCACCGGCTTTCAGGGCTCCTTTCTACATATTGCAGCCGGCCCAGCTTGAGACTCCGGAGAAAAAATGAAAACCAAGTAAAAGTAGTAAGAATAAAAAGAGAAAGCAACCTCCCTCCTTTCCTCCCCGTCACCCCAAAACTAAGCTGCACCCCAAGCTACGCTTCGCTTGGGGGATCAAATTACCCCTCTTCCCATCGGGACGCTTAAGAGTCATTTTATCTGCCTGAACTTTAGGACAAAGGTGTTTTCCAGAGGAAATTTCCACTCCTGCTGCCGCCTCACACCAGAGGGCGCCAGGAGCCTTCCCAGGCTTTGCTGCCTCAAGTGCTGCTGGAAATTAACTTTTTGGGCGCTCTCCCTGATTGTTTTTCTAACCTTTCCCTTTTAAAATATACAGCTGGATTCCAACTATTTTTTTTACCCTTATAAAAGGTATTTGTTTGTTCTGGTTTGGGTTTGTAAGGTTTTTTTCCCCGTTCTTGCAGTACCCTTTCTCAGCTCTTCTAGGCTTTCACCCTACTGCAGCAGTCACCCGGGACTCTCAGGAGACGTACAGCTTTACTCTGTCTCTGCTAACTTGATCCTAATTAAGTCACTGGATCATGTTTGCATGACATTACTGTGTTGTCCCTCATAAACTTCTGGGATAAAACTTGTCTGGCTATGTTAAAGCTTAAAGGGTCACTTAGGGCTCTTCAAGCAGAGCACCGAAGCGTGGCACCAGAGGGGAAACAGTGTGGTGAGGCCCTGGTACAGGTTGCCCAGAGAAGTTGTGGCTGCCCCATCCCTGAAAGTGTTCAAAGCCGGGTGGGACAGGACTTAGAGCAACCTGGACTAGTGAAGGGAGTCCCAGCCCACATATGCACAGTATAAGGTCTCCAACAGAGCTTATAATTCTAATTAAATTACTAAAAATGAAGAGAAATAATAAGAAAGATAAGAAGAAAGAATAATCTAAATATTAGGATATGTCATTTCCACATTTCCTGTAAACTTTTATCAAGAAGCTAGATGTGAGTTTGCTGTTCACATCTGAGGATCAACAGAAATGCAAAATGCATGATCCAAATAATTATTTAAAAAATCTGAGCATAAAACATAAAAACCAACAAAGAAAGACATTTTCATTCTGGAGGCTGGTGGGAAAACTCAGTTGAAGATAAATGTTTTTCCTTGTACTATTTAAATTGAAATATGTATATAAAAATTTATGGACCTGTTTCTTCATTTATATAATTTAATTTAGCATCTATCGATCATAAAAAAAGAAAATTAATCAAAGGTTGCTGACTTTACTCAAACTCTAATCCCTTTAAAGGATCAGACCGTATTATTTACTTGTTAGTGTTGATTTTTATCTTTGAAGTGTGTGCATAAGATGAGAATCTTTGTCTCAGAGCAAATGGGACGGTGTGTTGGATATTGTGAGAAAATATTTTAAAAGGCAACAGATGCCTTCCAGTCCTAAACTTGGAAACACACGGTGTTTCTCTGTGCCATACTGTGTGTGGTGGAACTCTGACATTCAGAGGTCTCGATGGATGTTCATGTCTGGCCATGGCTGTGATGGATGCTTGATAACTTGCTTGATTTTTTTTTTCTTCTTTTTTTTTTTTTTTTTTTTTTTTTTTTTTTTTTTAAGGAGTAGACTTCTTGGAGAGACTTCTTGACTCTTGGAACAAAACAGAAAAAATATCATGTGAAATTCATCTTGGTCTTTATGCCACTTTCATTGAAGCTGACAGTAACTCCCTCTTTGACTTTACTGGGAACAGGACTGAGCCATTTAAAATGCTATTTTGTAATATAAACCTTTTAAGTCTTGAATATTTCCATACAGTGGAGCAAAGAAGTCTCAAACGTCATCAGAAAGACTGCTTCTTGTTAGGTTGTTACAATGTGTCATTTCTGTTCAAATAACATTTACAAATAAGAGAGACAAATACATTTGTACAATTTGGCAGTCTGACACTACAGTTGGGTGTTTGCAGCTTTTATACATTATGGTATTTCTGACAATAATTTTAACTCTTTGGGTGCATAAAACAAAGCCCAGATGTTTTTTAGCAGCAGCATTTCCTCATCAGGTCTCTTAGCTGAGCCTTACTGGAGTGTAGGGTTTGGTTACAGCTAAGCTTGAATCTAATTCTTCCAAATGTATGGAGGGACTATGTGGCAAGGCAGGGGTAGGAAGAAGGACACAGAAGGAAGAAACAGTCTTCTTCTCCAAATGTGCCAAGTCCACACCTGTGGGATCTTGGAGAACTGTTAAGTTCTCATCTTTGGAACTTCCCTCCTTGGCACAGATGGCTTTAAAAAGTATTAAGTGAGAGAAAAGTTGCAGAAAAAGCCCTCACAATACTACACTTTTGGAAGGTCAGAGAGGCTGCCTTCTCCAGATCTATGGAGGTTCCAGCGTTCAAATCTGAATCCTGAGCTGCTGTGATATCCTGCCCAGCACCCCATCTTCTCATTCAGGAATACAACTTCCATCGATTAGTTGTTTGTTTTCCCTCAGCATTAGCTTTGCTGGGTAAGTACAGCTGAGCAGCATTCATGGAGTCATACACATCTTACTAGTGATCTCCTAATAGGGGGGTATTGTCCAAGTGAAAATTTACCTGATTTTTTGCCAAATACCACTGCAAGTCTCAGTTTTTTTCTCTTTCTGGGTGTGTTGTGTCCAACTGTGATGTCTCATTGTAAGCTTTTCAAGTGAAGAGCTGTCTTTATAGCGTCTTGTGTAGTGGCCCAGGCTTACAATTACTGAGTGATAAGATGTCCTCATCTGAAGAAAGACAGACTGATCTTTTAAATCCATGTTTTGAAGTAGATGATGATTAACAAAGAGAAAAAAAAAAAAAAAAAAAGGGTGAGGGTGCATATACACTGTAGTGAGAAGGGAGACTTTTGTTGTCTCTGCACTTCCCTTGTCTCAGGAAATACCTGTGGGTCCTTGTAAGATGCACACAGCATACAAATATTTTAATTTTTAAAGGTGTACTGCAAGGGGAATAAAAGCCAAAAAATGTCAAGCTATAAACCCATTGAAAGGAAATATATCCTTGGGGGAGAGCTTTAAACTGTGGGGAACAAAATAGAAATACTACCAACAAAGTCATGATAAAAGTAGAGAAAACAGAAAATAGTTCTACAATCATACTTGTACATTTCACAAAAGTTGAGTAACCTTTCCTTCATGCTTTGGGCCTGATCTTGAAGAACATCTTAACCAGCTATCTCTGAGGACCACAATGGTACCACATATATCAGATCCATGTGTTTGGGTCAAAAGTGACCCCAGCTGTTAGAGGATAACTATCAGCAGAAACTCAAACTCCTTTAAGCCAATAGGAGCAGAGGAGTGAAAATGCTCTGTAATTATGTCCTGAAAGTGTTTAGTGATATTTGCCTTTAATCACTGACAGCAGTTCATTCTCTTGTCCTGCTGATTCAGAGACTTGCAAGCAGATCTAAAAACAGCTTCACATCAAAATTCTGGGAAAACACAGAGATAGACATGGTGAATACCAGAATAGCTCCCAGTGTTACAGCTCTGCACAGAAATGCAAGCATGAAAGTGCTGACACATAAACCAGCAGAGCTCATTGGGCATATTCTAACTGCACTAGGAAGAATTATTGTAGTTATTCTTCAAATTAGTGCAATATGGCCCATTTTGACTCTAATATCTTCCTTGAAATAACAAGGGATTCCCTCTGTGGTTAGAGTGAGTAGGATGAAAGTAGAGACCTCTGTGGGATTTTTGGGTAGGGAAGCAGGGTCTGTACACACACACTGGCATCAGCAAAGTCTCTGTGCCTATTTCATTGTTACTTTTGTTAAGTTGCCCATCTGACCATGTTTGTGTTTGCAGCTGGAACCCCAAAGCACTGTCAAGTAACACAAGTGCAATAGGAGACTCAATACAATAAACTTTACATATTACCTGTTTTTCACCCATTATACCTCTAAGATTCCTCTTTTCACTGGTTCACTGTGGCAAAATCCACTTATTTAATGTCAGTCTTATATTCCATTTTATTGTTGGTTTATGGCAAATTTATTTTGGATTAAACTTACAAGCACAAATGCCACCTCTCAACAATGGTCCTCTGTCTACATTTGTGATACTTTACAGTGCACTCTGGAGAAGCAAAACGTAAAAGATATGGTAAAACAGCCTCTTGTTTTGATGAAAAATTGCTAGCAGTCATAATGTAATTAACTTAACCAACAAGGCAATAAAAATTAAGCACCCAGTTTATAAGTGATCCCATAGTAAGGCTAAATTTCCTAGACATTTATATTTTGTATGAAATATAAAATATTTTCCATTAGGACATTCATAAAATTTTGTATTCAACAACATAATTTCCTTGGGTCTTTTAGAATCCAGCAAGAGGGCTGTGGTTGAGAGAAAAGCAGGGATATACATGACCAAAAGGTTGTGTTCCATCAGTGGGAAAGCTTAGGGAAAATGACAAAAGTGTTATACATTATTTTTTTTCTGACCAGACTTGACTTGAATGCTCAAATGATAGGGTCATTATTTTTTGTATTTCTGAGGAAGTAATATTTTTGCTACTTGTAAGTTACTGTTTGTAATTTTTGCTGTAATAATAAGTACCTATCCAATCAGTCTTGATTTTTAAATATCTTTTAGTCTCTTGAACAAATATGTTTACAAGAAAAGTCCAGTTTGTTTAGAATCATGCAATGATTTAGATTGTAAGGGACTTTGGAGGTCATCTGGTCCAACCTCCTACTCAAAGCAAACCTAACCTATTAAGATGAGTTGGTTTTCTTTCTTTCTTCCTTCCTTCCTTCCTTTCTTTCTTTTTTGTTTTTTTTTTTTTTTTAATAATTTCAATGGTGGTATTTTGTGGCAGTAGTTCTTGCTGAAGAGCTTGTTCTAAACCACTTTCCATTTACTAAATTTCCTTTTTTGTATTCTCTGCTATGAACATACCCTGTAGTTACCTTTGGAATCAACAATCCCTGTTCATGACTTATTCTGCTCTTGCCTCTTGCATTGGAAAAGAACAGAGACTAATCTGAGTATCTAGGGTGAAATACAGTTTGGAAAATGTTCCTTCTCCCATGTTAAAAAGACTATAAGACCATATTCTGAAGTATGACCATACTTCAAGATTATTGCCTTGAATCTAAAGGTAATTAAACCATTCTTATGTTTTTAGCCCCAAGAGAAAATTAAGTTGTTTTTTATATATTTCCAGAGATGATGAGCTGCTGATTTATGGTTCTTCTTAAATTATAGAAGAGCTGAACAAAATATGAAGCCTAAAGGCCTGGTTTTACTCTCAGCTGTTCTGGTATAATTTGAGCTCAGCTTCTCCAGTGTTGATGAATTTATTCCAGTTCTACACTGCTGTGACCAAACCAGAATTTATTGTATAAAAGCAAGTTTGCACGAAAAAATTGAACCTTCTTCCTGTGATTTTAGATGATGAGCTTTCTCTTAGTTGGTCTATAGTATCTCTTTCTCACCTTTTCCCTATTTTATAATTTTAAAAAATGTATCTTTTCAAAAGAAAATGCTAAACTCTACCTGAAAAACTGTATTACACACACAGTCTTGCAAACTGTTGTTTTTTAAAGGGAAGCTCTTTGCAGACCATGAAACTTGGGAAGGATCCTGTGGAGGATTTGGTCATGTTTAGAAACCATCCAGAGTAGCTATGACAACTTCATATCCGGGGGCCAAGATCATGTCCACATACCAAATATCTGACACTATCCAAGATCTTTATCCAACATGAAGAGGAAACTGTAAAACTATAATTGCCTAAAACAACCCCTACAGAGAGTACTGGTTCTTAAGAAGATTTTTTTGACATCTTAAATACAGCTTTTTCTTAAGAGGTCTAAAGCAGGAAACTTGTGGAAGAAAAGAAAATAGTGAAATGAATAAGGTATCTATAACTCTGGAAAAACAGGTTTCCTTCTATGTTCCTTCTTTGTTACTTGCTGTGATTTCTCAATGAACACTTAGTTAAATGAACTTGAAGTGTTCTATAAGCCTCTGAAATACAACAATATCATTTGCTTTGGTTTATTTTTTGAGTGGGAGTGGCATCCAATCTGGGTTTCAGCTCCCTCTAATCTGGATCAGGTGGGATTAATGCTAAATGCAGTTGAGGAAGGAGCACTGGGGGATGCTGATTGTAGCAAAAGTGGCTGGTCAAGGTCCATTCGATCGCCTGGTCCAGGTGGTTCAGATGCTGACTGTGGTTTTTTGGTATTACACATGGAAGTGAAGCTTCTAAGGGATAAAAATCTATATTTCTATGCAATGAATGTGTTGGCTTCAGCACCTTCAGCCTGTTCTTTTTGGTAAAAGCCAGGATCTGTGGTATTTCTCTTAGTTATTGATCATTGATATAGTTTCTTCTTCCTGTCCCTGCACAGCAGTGATATTTTTATATCCTGCTGTATTTAGTCCCTTTCTATTTTTCTGGCTATGGCAGGGTTCTGCAACACAAGTTTTTCTAAAGGAAGGGAGTCCTGGAAAATGCATTACTAAAGGTACTGATCTAAAAAAAACAGGTGAAGAAATGGTGTTTTGGTTTTGGCAGCCAAGATAATGTTTTGCATATTGGTTCAGGTGGAATAAAACTCAAACATTTTAATAATGGCACATTAACATAACTGTCTTTGGCAAAATATTTCTAGCTACTTTTCATGAAAGTAAAATCACACTGATATATCTTTATAAATAGGAGGAGATGGTAATTTTCATAATTCTTTCTTTTCCCTGCTTTTACTAGCAGCCCAGTGAGGGAGAACTAAAAGACAAAAACTCCTCTTAAGAGAATTTGGAACAGAAACTGCAAAATAGATATCCCAACTTATGACTTGACCTTTGCCCTGTGGGGTCATGCTCTTGAATGCTCTTCATCTACTTGATTAATAAAGCCAAAGGATTTTCATCCCTGAAAAAAAATGTTCAGATGTGTTTGCCAGATTTTACATGAGTTAAGGGCTGCTTTGATTTGTGAAAACTACATTTTCGGTGAATACATTCTTAATCAGGAAAAGCTCTCCATCGTGATAATGCTTATCTGCAAGTCAATGTTAACTTGGCAACTTTCATGATTTGGCAGCAGATTTTAGCTTTACATAACATTGAGTTGTTATTATTAAAGTATCATATTGCAGCTTTTATGAAATAATCAAGTTTTCAAACCTTGGGGGTTTTTTAAGTCAGGAAATGCAACAGGCTTTTTACAGGCGTGTGACTTTATGCTCTACATATCCTGTACAATTAATTCTATTTCATTTAAAATACAAATCAGGCAAATATCTAGTAATCCAAGATACCTATTATACCATCTGAATACAAAGAGTCTCATTTTATGTTTCAAGATCTTTTTCATTCTCCACATTTATAAAATGCCCAGTGTTAATATTGCACTGGCATGTTGCTAATATTGTATTGGGGGGTTTTATGTTTGACACAATACCGAGGATGTTGGACTGACCTTGATTCAAGGTATCTGTAATATGAGGGACAGAATTTCTCGCAGTAAAGATGCTTTGTTTTTAAATCAAGTGAATCAGAAAAAAAAATACCTGTAAAAGGCTAAAAGGTCCTTAAGGATAGAGGAAGACACACTTTGTGACAACAGTTCATACAGAGTAGGTCCTCCAGCTTACATTGGATCTTCACACAAAGAGATTTTTTTTTGTTTAGCAAGGCTAATGAGGTCCTATAGCAAAAAGATACACAATATTAACAAGTAAACAGATAATCTGGCATAAATGCTTGATGTCTTGATTCCTTTCTAAATGCATATTAATTTTGTGTTATTTTCCTGTCCCTGTATTGCAATTGAAAGTATGACATCCATAAGCCCAGTAATTAAATCTTTATTTAAAAAAAAATAAAACAACTTTGCATGGCAGTGGTCCTACTTCTGTTTTCCAAAGCTAAAGTTGATTCTGCTCTAATGTGTATCCTGATGCCATGTCTCTCACATACCAGCAGGAACAATAAGATCCACCAATTGCCTTGTTAGTGCAGAAATCAAATGCTTCTGTCACAGGAAAACTCATAAGCATTTCTGACACTCCCATGATCCATCAGCATCACCAGTTTTCCCATCTCCTTTTCTGGAGGACACAAATTAAGTTTTTTTGTAGTTGGAGTTGAGGGACAAGACAGCTCATTGCTACATGCAGAAGTAATGGAGCTTTTAGATCAGAGATCTTTCTTACAGGCCTACATTAGAAACTGCTCACACGCTGATGTTAGCCTGGATCTGAAAATAAAATAAAACCCACTGCCCACTGGAGCTCAGCCAGCAAAGTTCCTGGTGTGAACACAGCTGCGTTGCCATATTAACCTGTTAGGTTTAGAGCCTGGTGTAACTACGATGGCATAAAATCTCTTTCAGCTGGCAAACATTGGACCTCTGTTGCAGAGCTCTGCTGTTGTGTCTCTGTAATGCTCCCAGGGACTGTACCTGCAGACACAGCCCTGGTGTGAGAGCAAAAGGGAGACAAAGATACCAAGAGTCATTGCCAGGTCTGCTAGTAGGTCTCCCTTTGGACAGTGGGAGCTCAAAGGCTCCCCCTTTGAAAACTTCCCACTGCATAAATCCATCTTTTCTCCCTGGGGGATACATTTCCTATGTGTGCCAGTTCCTGCCACTGGGTGCAGGAACATCTGCTGATGTGACTAGATTTTCTTTACCTCAAAAACAGAGTATTTATTGCCTTTGCACTGGCAACTAAGTGCTAAATAATCTGACCCAGGAGGATTGCTCCATATAGTAGAAAGGAGTTGGGTCTTCAGCCAGATGCTAGTGGGACTGTAAATGCCTCTGGTTCTTAGCAGATACTACAGTAAGAACTCTCTGCCTGCTTCACAGTCACAGCAAGAGGACTGCACCATAACCCAGCACTATATCAGGTTCAAAGTGTTTCTTCTGTCATCACATGCATCTGCCTTAGGTTATCAGAAAACCACAGAGAATTACAGCAGTGAGGAAATATTTAAAGGTCAGCCTAGGATCAGTCTGAGTGACAGGTGATGTTTGTGTTTTTAGGAAGCTTTCTGTCTCTGATACCTGTTGATGTAGGAATGGTTAAGTTCATGGGGGCCAGCAGCTTCAGGACTCTTTAGTGTATGTGGACTTGTTTGATTACTCTTTCTTCCTCAGATGAATGTGAGAAAGCTTGGGTGGGTTGCAGCAGTGGCAGACAAAGAAATGTGACTGTGATGGTCTTTGACCAAAATTAATTGTCCAAAGCCCTTTAGCACAGAAAAAAACATCACTGGACAATGACACAATAGGAGTTAGTGAAGTGAAGAAGCTGAAGGGGGAGTGATTGTTCACTTTTTTTCTGCAGTATGAGAAGCAGAGGGCATCAAATAGAGTTTAAATTACTCAATACTTGGAAAATATCTCTGGTTCCTGAGTAGAGGTGTTTGGAGGCTGGATGAGACAAGTACCAGAGCACTGATCTTGAACACTTGGCCTTTGTATGGCAGCAGTTTTGACTGTTATTTTCCCCTCATCAGGAAATAAAAACCTGAATGGCTTCCTTCTCTGCCCCATGAGGAAGCTGACAAAGAGCTGCTCTGAAAAGAAGGAGGTGTGGCTGCAGATAGGGAGGATACCAAGAATGGGAAAAGGGGACAACTGCTTCCAGAATTCTGGAGGAACTGTAGCTGCAGCCTAGTAGATGTGGAGTCTACATGCACCCATTTTCTCTTGTATTGAAATATTAAACATATTTTGGTTGAATATTAGGAACTAGTCATGCTAGTTATTGTTATCAAACAGATTTGATAAGGTGGCTATTTAAAATTCATGTAAGTGTGAAGTTCTGACACTATTGAAATGAAAGTGTTAGTGAGTCAAACAGAGTAATTTTGATAAACTGTATGCTACAGCAAGCTTCCAGTTTCCTATTCCAATTGAAGAAAAAAAATTAAAACAATCCCTGTATCAGAACTTCTAAATTAACCTTCTGAAAAATCAGTTGCTTCAATACAATATCCAAATCATAATATACAGCAAACAAACAGAATATTTTAGTGATTCTCTTACTGGGAGCAACCCGATTGATAGCCAGAGACTGACAGGCCAGCAAATATGCCTTTCCCTCACACTGGTGTTTGGAAATGGGCAGGGAACCTGCCTTACACCAAAACTTTCCTACCATGGAGGGAATGCACTAGCACCAGTCTAGAGACAATAGCACATCCTAGAAGCTCAGAGGCAGAAGAGTGAACCACAACAGAACATGAAACAGTTTTCCAAACTAGAAAAGCCTTTGCCCCAAGTATTTTTAATCCAAATATTTCAGGACATGTCAGACAATTGATTAGCAATCTGTTGCTGAAGTGATGTATTTATCTGATGCATGGTTTCACTTAGCAGCTACAGCACGTACAGCAAAGTGTTGGAAAAAAATGAACTGGAACTCTATACAACATCTTTTATTCAAAACAGATGTATTACTTGGTATATGTTTAACATTCTCCTCTTAATCCCAACTTGATCCTTAACCATCATGCATTAGAATGTTGCTTTTAAAGAAGATGAAAATGGGCTGCTAAAATACTGCCCATATAATCTGAATTATTTTTAGCCCTGTTGTTAAAGCTTAGAGATAAAATTCTCTTTTGAACTAAGGTTGAAGGCATTGTGTTTGATATATTGGTATAATTCCTGCAATATAAATACTCATAAATTAAGTTAGTGGTATGGTAGGATTTCCTGTAATCTGTTTCCAGAATCAATATTTTATTGAATGAACTTCTTATTTTAACTTCTCACTTAGTGACCCAGTGTTGCAGCTGTAATGTGTGCTTGATCGCTCCCTCTCCTTTTTTTTTTTTTTTTTTAAACAGACCTGTCTCTGCAGCAGTGTAGATGGGGCAGATTTTTAGAAGCATTGCACTTAATATTGTGTGGAAAGAAATTGAAAATAACACTATCATACCCTAATGTAGAGACCCCCGTCTTAACATCCTGTAGCAATTTAGAAAATGGCTATGTAATGTTACCCCCATTCTATGGACAGGAAGACTGGAGCCATGATTATTTCCTTCATAAAGGATGCTTAACTTTAAACACATCCTATTATATTTACTTTTCTAAATGTGGATTTTATTTTTAAAAATCCCTTCTACATAGCAATTGTCATTTAGTTAACTCCCTAAGATTTATTGCAAGCTTCTGCCAATGAGTGTCGGACCTCATGCACAGCAAAAGATTGTTTATTCTGAGCAGGTAGAATTATCTCACCTTTTGGGAATGCGCTAATGAAGATGCTCAGCAGTAGCTTTGGTGGCTGGGGTCCATTGGCACGTGATAGCACAGCCTTCTGCTCTGGGTTTTAGCCCTCATGACTTCCTGTGCAAGCCAAATTTCTAGCAGTGGGATCACCATGTGCTGCTCTGGTTTTAGCCTCTTTCACTTTGCATTATAGTAGCAATGAATTATTTATTATTAGTAATCATATTAGTAGGGTTAGCCCTTTTGCTGTATATTCTCCCCAGCAGGCAGTCTTTGATCCACTTCCGAGGCAGAGGTAGTGACAAAGACAGATGGCAATTTGAAATTGTTCCCTTGGTTGCCTTTTGACAAAACTATGACTGCAGAGAAGCAGATTTGTGCAATTTCTTCCCTTCACTTGTACGTAATTACACAGTTGCCATACAACTCTCCACAAGTCAACTGTTTCCTAAAGGCACCTGCCTCTCTCCAAAGAGAAATCAGCTTTCTGGTTGAAAATATAGAGAGGAGGAAACAATGGCATGCATTTCAGGAACATTTTAGAGGTTGGCTAAAACAAAATACAATAAAAATTGAAAACCCTACAGGAACACTTGAAAAAAAGCAACCAAAAATATTCTGTGGTTTTGGTCCTTATGCTCTTACATTTGATGGTTTTCTGCATATCCTGTGAAAGAAACCTTGTTCTGAAAGTAGAATTGTAGCTTCTATCACTTAACCATTCCTGATAATAGAGAGAAGCTGGAAATATGAAATCTAACATCTGAAAAAAGACATCATAAAAAGATCCCAACACTTTAAAAAAATCCCTCAAAGTTTCAAATATTATTTTTCCTTCCAGAAAAGCCTGTGATTTTTGTAAATTCTTAGGATTAGAATAGTAAAATACTTATTTTTAATAATATTGACTACTTATTTAATAAATTCTTATATAGCATATTTAATATGTAAAGTAACAATACCTTGATGAGCTCCATAGCAATGCATAGTTCCTGTGCTGTATCCTTTTCAGGAACACAAAAATTAGCAGTAATCAGCATAATTCCACACAGACCTTCAGGTACTCCAGGTCTGCTGGGAGCTTTGAGTTGCTGCAGCAAAATCTGTTGCTGTGTCTCTCAGCTGCAGAGCTAATGATTTTATGATTTCCCTCTCCTCAAAGAGATCCTCACTCCCTTTTTTCTTTGCCATTGCTTGTTCTGTGTCTGTGCTTTATAAGCTACACCATATTTAAGAATGCATTGATCCCACTGTGGGTTTTGGGGGCGGAGGGGGGAATGCAGTGGAAGTGCTAACAGAAAAATTGCTCTTTCTGTGGTGGCCAGAACAATTGTATTAGACAAAACTGCCTCTTTTTTTTTTCTTTCTTTCTTTTCTTTTTTTTTTTTTTTAATCAGCATTTAAAAAGTGTTTTCTGATGTGGTAAAATCTGTTATATAGATGGAATTCAAGAAGGTGAAGGGTATGTGAAAGCACATCTTATAAAAGGAAAACTGGAATTTTCATAGTTAAGGGTTCTGTACCTAAAATATCCCTACAGTTTAAATTTCCAATTTCCTTGTTCTCGGACATTTGTTCCAGATGGGCAAACTGAGAATGAGCAAGGTTTAAGTTGAAGCCTTTATAGAAGCAGCCTGAATATTCTAATTTGCACATTCTGGTCTGTAGGTTTATAGGGGGATAATGCTGCCATAAAACTCCAAGACAGCACAGATATTCTGCCAACCTATTTGTAGTCCTGATCCTGAGAAATCCCCTGAAAACAGTGAATACTGACCTCATAGGAGGAAGATATGAACCTCATCCCTAGTCTCAGTTTCCTTTGCAGACTTGTCCAGAATCACTCTTGATGTTTCCAAAGAATGTCAACTCCATGAAGATTGGTGTCATTCTCCAGTGGAGATTAAAATGGCATTTGTGAGATCTGCTGTTCCAGAGGCAGCCATGTAGTGCTCTAGCAGGAAGGAAACCGGCCTCCAAAGGATAACACTGTAAAAAAAAGCAAGAAAAAGCCCAGTCCTAAAAACAAAACAGAACCAAAAAGTGTGGAAGTCTGGTGGAACAATGATTTGGAGCTGAATAATATTATATCAGTTCTGTATGCTTTTAATAAATAGTTGGAAAGTCTTCTGTGCGAAGTTTCTGTTCAGTTTTATCTCAGGGATAGAAGTGCTCTTTCCCTCCATAAAGAGCTAAACTTCCTGAGCTGGCACATGTTGGAAGTTTTTTACACTGGCATAGGAAGATTTTTTTTAGGACCCTGCTCTAGAGCCCTCTGAGGACACTGAGATCTGCACACTGACCTCTACAAGTTTTAGAGCACCTTCTTTTTTTGTGATCCTTATGTCTTAATAAATTGCCACTTATATAACAGAGTCAAAAATTCAGGGGACTCAACACATACAAAAAATATGCAGTTCAGGATGGAAAGGGAAGGACACCGTGTCCAGCAAAACCAACCTCTGTCTTCCCTGCTACTTGCTGAGGAAGCATGAGGGAAGTTTTCCAGCTCTGCACTGACTGGGTGCGACTGACAGCTCACTGCTGGGCTCCTGCTGCTCCTGGTGAACCACTATTCATCTACTCTCCAATCTACAGAATAAAGGAACCAGATAATCAATGACACTCTCGTCTGTCCATATTTAAACATTTATGGGAGAGATGTTGACAGATGATCTCACCATCTAAACTCCCTTTGTAGTTGATGGAAGGACAAAGACGCTTCTGTCTCGTGTTTTTCTGTATGCATTTGCAAGTAAACAAATGGGTATACATATATACAAATGTAAAGGTTATTTTAAATGGTGTCATGACAGATCTTGAAGAATAGAATTAGGTGCTCTTTCCTGGCCTTGTTTTTCTTCTCCTCTGTTTTGCAAGTGCAAAGTGAAGTCAAAGGGTTTTGTGTAACCAGAAGAATAAATCTTTGAAACTCCAGCAAAAAGTATGTGCAGCAGATTCAAATAAAATTCAGGGTAGGTGGCACCTTTCTGGGTTTTGTGTGACTGGATATTCTGTTTACAATTAGCTGTTATATTAAGGATATAGGAATATCTATAGTTAACATAGCTGAAACTTTGTTTTGGCCACATTAATGAGGTGTTTGGTGTTCTGCTTCTTTTTCTGAGCTTTTGCATCACTGACTCAAAAGCTGCACTGTTGTTAATGCAGAGAGGCTGTCTTTTCTGTCCTGTGTCCATTTGATCAACTTTCCCCCTATGCCTCATCCTGCAGTCTCCCTCTGAGGGAGAGCTGCAACTTGAGAGTCATAGACCCCAAGGAGTGCTTAGTTTACTGAGAAGAGATGAAACTGCTGCTGTGTTTGTTCAAAACCGTTTATCTCAGTATAAAATCAATATCTTGTTCAGCCCTAGAAATTTTCTGACAAGGCTTAACTGAAGTCTCAGCCCTCCTTCAACACATGTGATTTTGTCCATCATGAAGGTTGCAAAAACAAATGTCCTGGCACACAGGGATCCCTGTCTGGGATCACAAGGAGAATGATTAAAAACCTGGAAGACAGACATTTCCCAGTCTGAGCTTTCTGCCATGGAAACAGGCACTATAATGCAAACCTGACTGATCTGTTGCAGGGAAAGGAAAAAAAAAACCAACAGAAAATGTCTTTGTACACAGTTGCTGTTCCCTAGTTGTTCCTGAGCCGATGGAGCCCTCTCATGTTTCATTAATGCAATCAGTAAGTTGTCACTGTAAACTGGCAAGGTATGCAAAGATTTGGGGGAGCCCTTGAAGGCAGACAGAAGGAAGTGTTATGTACTTAGGAGATCTGTGTTTGTCTGATAACAGCCTAGGCCAATTTGTAGGCCTATGGCATATCTACCCAGCACTGAAGTGCCATGAAGGCTTTTTTTATTGTGACCTTGATTGCTTTGGTAGGGTGAGCTCACAGAAAGGGGGAATAGGATTAGGAGCCTCCTGGGCTCAGGGCCCAGCTGGCCTGGAACAAGCAGAACCAACTGGCCTGTTCCTGCAGGATGCAGTGTCTCTGTGGGTGCAGCTGAGTTCTGCTGCTGCCCATGGTGCTCCTCCCAGGGCAAGGGTGATGGGAGGATCTCTGCATCCCACAATTTCACTGCACATCTTCTGCTGGCACACCAAGTTATGACTGAAATAGCTAGGAATTCTCTCCTCTTCCTCATGTCGCGATATGAAAAATATTTCACTAGTCCTCTCAAAGAAAGAAAATTCATTGGCATAATTAAAAACTACTAATTTAATACAAAAGTCTTCTATTACAGTAAACCAGCTGTTATATACACAAAAAGCCTTTATCCCATTACTGATGTGTTTGTATCTGTGCTACATTTACATAAAATTTACTGACAAAGTATATCTTTCCCCTTGCATATTTATGTGTTTCATGGTTGAGCACATCTCTGGAATTGTTTAGATATCAACAAAACTAATGCAATACAAAAACTCTGATCTCACGGTGGCTTTCTCTCAAAAATTCTCTGGATATTATGCTTCAATTATTCCTAAAGGTAGGTTTCAGCTCTAGGCTGTTCCCTGCTCTGCTACCTCATGGGAGAAGACTAACCTGATGAAGACATTTGCAATGTCTTCTTCGTGATGATGACATTTAGGTGTATGGCTGTGTCCTGGTCAGCTGCAGGAACCAGTAAGTCTACCAACATGAGGTGGCCAACCTGTTGAGCCCTGCAACTGACACATCCTCATGGAGCTTTTTCTTCACAGGACTGCAGAATCCCCTTTGCAGAGCTTGCAGGGCACTGTATGAGGATGGTTGGCTAATTGGCATTGATCCTTAATGGGAGATGGGCGTCTCCTGTGCCTCTGAAAAGTCTGAATGGAGAAAGTCACTTTTCTCAATCTTAGCAGCCAGTTCTTTCATCACATTTTTTCACACTTTCTAGCTCTGTGAGAACATCATGATCATACATGAGGGAGGAATCTAACTCTGAGTGGCCCTGGGTGTCATCATTTTAATGATACTGTTCAGATAAGGAAAGAAATGCTACATAATGATGCTTATCCATGCTTGTGACAAAACTGTATCACACCAGCTGTTGTACAAGCTTCAGTGGAAAATTATCTACAGAGTAGCTTTCATCTTGATAAATGCACACAGGAGATTGATTAGATTAGTGCAAGCCCTCAAAAAAATAAAGTCCTGTATCGTGCAACTGATTCTTAGTTTTTAAATCTTCACAGGTGGAGGAGGCACAAATTGATCAGGACAAAGTCACATGTGAACCAGCTGAATTGGGGAAAAAAAATAGCTCAATATATATCAGCTGGTCAAAGGTGCTTGGGAGCCTCCTGGGCTCAGGGTTCTGTTGGCCTGGAACAGCCAATATCTACATTAATAAACTCCAGGACTGTAAACCAGGGCGTTTGCATGCAAATTGTCAGGTGTTTGAGCTGCCAGATTGTGGCCAAGATGTATTTGGAAGAGTTTTAGTTGGCCCAGGCTAAGCAGTGCCAGTGAATGTGGTCATGGCACAGTCAGTCCTGTCCCAGGGCACGCAAACAGTTCAGGCACTGAATTTATTCACCTGTGTGAAGGTACAAATTTCCATGGCCCCTTGGTTCTCAAATATGCCAAAGCCATGGTCTCACTTACGGCCTTCAGCCACTGCTGCACGGCTGGTGGCTTCTCTGGAGAGATAAACCCTCACTTCTTTACCTGAAAGCCATGGACAAGGCTGGACTGAGAGGCTGTGCAGCCTCCATGCTCAGAAGCTTACAAGACCCAGCTGGGTGAAGCCCTGAGCAAGATGGTCTGACCACACAGCTGTCCCCACATGGAGCAGGAGGCTGGACTTGGGTTCCTTCCAACCTGAATTATTCTCTGAAACAGGGCTGATCCTCTGTGATTCACTGAGCTACCCCCACTAAAAGACAACTGCATGCTCAGGCTGTGGCCATGTCAGTGAGGTGATGGCTGTTTTACAGCACCATCCATAAAGAATGGCTATGAATTGATAGGAAATATGGGCAGATTTTAAATGGAAAAAACACAAGTATAATAAATATCTCATTTTATGTCAGTGAGTTAATGCTGAGAAGGTAAAAATGAATATCAGATGCTCTTTTTTTTCCCCCAAAGCCTAGTTAACTTCATAGACTAGAGATTATCACAGATTATCATAGAAGAAGTTTATGAATAACCTTTTTCAATAACAGGATTTGTGGCTTGCACATCATTGTGGTAACACTACTGCAGCTGCTCTTTCAGCAGTTTGGCTTGTACCTATGACCTTCACCCAGCAATTAAAATACATGTCCTGAGTAGTGTGGTGTTTCAACATGCAGAATTTCCTCGGTAGGCTGCAAATCCTTAAGTATATATTTTTGCAAGTCATTGATGTTTCTGAACCTTTTTGCATAATTGTAGTTTTTACTCTCCTTTCTACATTACAATGTCTGAACATAATGTGTTTTTTAGAAAGCCAAGAGCCAGGTGGAGTTCCCTGGGAAAAAAAACAACTAAAAATACTTCTACTCTGTATTCATTCAGTGGCATTGTCCAATAGTATATTACAGAAGATTAATGATCTAATGTAGCTTGACATTTTACAAGCACATGAAGCATCAACCAAAAACTGTCATAAGATGTGACACCAGACCTAGAAAGCACTGTAGAGTGATAACAGGCCAATTAGATGTGTCCGTTTGTGTTGCTGGCAGGCAATGAAAGGCAGCCATTTCATCCTCCCCTCCACATTCACCATCTGAACCTGTTGTGAATGAGAGACCAAAGCTGTGAATTACTCCACCTGTTTGTCAACAGCAGCAAGGGCCAAATTCTGTCCCTACCGAACACGAGTCATTATTTATGGACTTAGTAGGAGCTTCTGGACTCAGTGTATTCTAATTAGCCTGGTGTCTTCTGAAAATAGTTGCCACTATTCCCATTTTGTGACTGTAGTACTGATGAAAGGCAGCAATGCTCCTCTGAGTGGCTATGTAGTTATTAAGAAGTAGCCTAAATGTAAAAGATAAACCCTGGCAACAAGTTTTAATCACCAGCAGCCTGGGCAAAATATGAAAGATGAGCCTAAAGTTAAAATACCATCCATGTCATAGGCCATCTGTCTGTCTTTCCAACTTATCTAAACACTGTTTTGTGTTCATTCTTTTTTGGGTTTTCCGTTCAGTATGGACAGTTTGCCTCCTTTTCCCAGCTTCTGGCCCCACAGTTTCCCAAAGACATGTGGTGTGCCCCAGCTGTGCCAGGGCCCTGGAGGTGTCAGGGTTGAGTGGGATGAATTCTGCAGACTTTGATCATGGATTTGCTCTCATGCAAAATTCACCTGTGACAGGTTGCTCATGACTCTTTCTGCTGTGATTCTCTGGTTTTGGTGCAGCCATCTTCTTGAGCAGGCCACTTGGACCTCATCTAGCATTTGATTTTCCTACTTTTCCCCTTTTCCTGTACTAGGAAATTTTAAACTACTTACTTAAATCATAGTGTGGAAGGATGCAAATAGAGGTAAGCTGACAGTGATAGCTGACTGGCCCCATCTAGTTTTTAAAATAGGAAAAAAAGTAGCATAATTCAGTATATATTTTGTTTCTCTTCCACATTGTTTCTGTCATACATCATATTTCTTGTATCTACTAGTTTTTCAGTAGGAAAAAAATAGATTTATCTTCATAGACATTAATCTAACTTAATCATAGGAAAATTTGAGTGCTAAATTAGGCATACACTTGGAATTTCTGTATCAAAACCCCTGTAATAATAAATACTTTTCCACACTGGGTTGTCCTTTCAAAACCAGGTACAGCTCATGAAGGCACCTGATCCTTGTGTCCTTTTAGAACACCTCCTCTATAATTACACCAAGGCACACCACTTTAGTTCTTCCCTCACTGAAGTCAGGAGAAAAATCTCTGCTGTCTGTAATAGAGAAAGAACCAGTGTTACTTAAAAGTACATAGAATTTTTTCATCTGGTTTTAGAAAATGCTGGAATAAGCCCCTATTCTTCCCCAATGCACTCATTTTGAGATTTCACCACAGACATTTCCCTGCAGCTGATGTTCAGTTTACACTGGTTGTGATGTTCTAAATCTTCATTGCTGATTACACAGAGGAGCCTTGCCAGATGAAGAGGCAAAGGAAATGTAGGTGTCTGGTTTTCAGTCCTTCCTCTCAGTATTAAATTAAATATCTTTCTAGTAAAAGAAGGCTTGACCCAAATGCTACTGAAATAGGTAGAGAGGCATCCACTGAGAAGGGTTTCTAGTAAGGTCCACCATTCTGAAGACAACTGACTCACACATAGACATTCCTTCCTGATAGATATATGCAGCTGGGGCTAATAATAATCTTTAATGTTCTTTCTAATAAATCTCCTGTTATATGTTTAGTATGTCCAGTGTTAACTCACATTTCAAGCACTAAATATGTTTATCTCTATTGGGAGTTATCAGATGTAAACATATCAAAATGCTGTGACTATTTAACCCTTGCAAACTAAGACAATTCTGTAGAATTCAACTCTCTGGATAGAATTATTTCCCATTTTAGCATCTTTTGATGGAAAGAAGTTTATACTGGCCTTTGAAAATGGTCTTTAACAGGTTCTCTAAGAGACACGATCATTCTAGTTATTTGCTTTTGCCTTTTTTTTTTTTTCCTGGAGCACCTCTAAATATCATATTATCTGCCAAAATCACATGTAAATGGGAGTTTTGAACATGTACTACACATTTTACAATGCAAATTTTCCTTAAATTTCTGAATAAGTTTTCCATTTTGCAGGCTCACTTCCTATATTCCTCTCATCTCTCTGTTTCTGACACAAGCAAAATCCCACTGCTGACTGAAGGACAGGCCTCACTGCTGACTGAGGGACAGAACATAGGGAAGAGGAGGTGGATATGTCACTAGAATCTCTTCTTCTGCCTTTCCTTCCTCCTCGTAACGAGTCACATTTTGCAAAACTGCTGTCAGCTGTGAGAGCAGAATAGGTTTTCTTTCAAAGACTCACTGAAGTTTTGAACTGAGGGAGGGGTTTAATCCTGGCCCTCTCCCAAGCAGGAACACATCCTGGAAGTCGAACTAAGAGTCTCTCTCTAAAAAGTGTGTTAGCATTAACGAACACTCTCCTGTCACTGTGGGATACAGCACTTTAAATCAGCTATTTCATGATGGAATTTTCCTCCCCTTCCTCAGAGGCTGTGAACTGTTCAAGCTAAGTCAAGCAGAGCATTGGCAATGCTCATAGTCCACTTGGCAGGCAAGCAGCAAATGACTCTCAGCTGGGATTCTGTCCCAGAACAACTATCCCTATTGAAAACCTTAGCTAAGATGAGAAGCACCACATCTGTAACCTATACCTTTATTCTGCAGACCTCCTTGAATAAGGACAGATAAATATAGAAACCTGTTGGGGCCAGTACATGGGGGAAAAAACTTTTATTTGAAGGGGAAAGAACACACAGATGGCAATGTCCTGGGTTTGAGGTAAATCCCAGCCCTGCTGCCAGTCTGCTGTGCAAGTATAGGTGGCATTTGCACCTTGATAGCTTTTCCAAGTTCCTCTGGGAGGGTTACCATAGTGGGGAAGGTATGACACTAGTCTGGCAGCTAGGAAAGATATGTCTGTGTCAGTGTTGTCTATTTTGGTTCATTACCACATCTCACCATTGAGGAGCTCACAACACTAAGAGGGAATCTAGGCACTGGAAGTTAGTTTTCTGAAGACCAGAGTCCTGCTTCTGCCACATCCCTTGTTTGTGGTTGTAGGAAAGTTGCTTCTCCATCTGGTATCTCCCTCTCTCTGTTCACTGTCACTTAGGTGGAGCTGGGGGGGGGACACACAACATGCTCCAGCAGGTCTCTGCCTCTGTAATCCCATAAAATATCCTACATTAATTTGCAGGAAATGATCTGCTGGGGCAGCTCTGGGCAGCATGTGCTACTCAGGATGGATCACATGCTCAGGCAGTGCTGTTGGATGCAATCAGTTTTACTGATGGAGAGAGCAGACAAGAAACACATTCACTTGAACAGCGAAGCAGCCTGGCCCCTACTCAGGCTACATGCACTGATGGGATAGACCGAACAGGAGGGAAGATCCATGTTTGTCTTTTCATTCCTACCCTCAACTGCAGTATCAGCCCTCAGATAACTTGACCACAATACCAGTGTCAGTATCAGAAAGTAGCACGAAAACCAGCTGGCCACCTTGCTCTGATGTATGAACATTTCCATAGCCTGGAATGTGGCTTTTTACAACAGGAAAAATCACTCCAAGGGACTCCCAAAACACCCAGTGACTCTGCATCATGCATGAATTGCCTACTTCATCTAGACAAATGATAGAAAAAAAATCTGCATCAGCATGAATACTTGTAACATGAGGATAAGTAATGCTTTCTGCAGGGTGAGTGCCTGTGTAGTTCCTTGTGAGCCCTCTGAAACTCAAGAGGGAACGCACTTCAAAAGTACAGCACATTACCATGTGAAAAACCAGGAGCTGAACAGATAAAATCCTGGAGACATCGGAACCCTGGGTGTGCAGTATGGCAACTCTAATCTGTTAAACTGAGACTTGGCACTTGCAGAGATAATCACTGGAGCTGTGGCAGGGTTAAATGTTGAATTAATATACGTGATAAGTCATCATCCTTTCGTCTTTCATTCTTGGAGGAAGTAAATAAATCTGTCAGCTTAATCTAGCACATTAACCTTAATCCTACAATTTACTTACTAAGGGATTTGTATAATCTACCCGATAAATAAGGACAGTAATTATTCCTGCTACAGAGGGCTGTGAGAAATATTTGCCATGAAGCTTGAAGCTGGGTTTAAAAAATGTTTTGGTTTTATTAGAAACACAAAACTCTAGCCAGGTTTCCTGGAAAATTCCATGAGGCCCAATGCAGGTAGAAGCTCATTTTCTGTAAGTGTATGTGTTTGCTTAGCCAAAGTGTAGATTCAGGGTTGCACATGGTCCTGGATACGGGGGAGTGTCACCATTGTGACAAGAAATAATAAAACTCATGCAAGGTGTTCCAGCATCCGAACAGGAACAGGAAAAGAAAATTTTATTTTTCAGACCTCAACATCTATAGAATCTAAAAGTGACAGTGGATTGGAGAATGACATTGTCACCTCTCCAACCACACTGGTCAAACTAACAGTCCATCAAAATTCTCCTCCTGCAGAGAAGAATGTAAAACAATCATTATTTACATGAAAGTGTGTGAGAAACTCCATTACGACAATGTAAACATCAGAAGGCTTAGAGAAACTCAAAAGAACAGGGTTACAGGGGAGGAAGAACCTCTAGGAATACATTTGCAGGAGCACACTGGAGGAACAGACTTGTGCTTCATGGAGGCCCAGCCACTGCATGATCTCACCAAGGAGTCTCATAGTGGAGAACATCAGCATAGCCCTGGCCAGCCCCTATCTGCTAGCAGGCCTTATTGCCTTCTCCACACCTCCCTGGATGCCCATCTGTTGTACCAAAGCTATTCCTTTAACCTCCCTGTTGGGAGATGCACTTAAAACATGACTTGAATAATCAGAAATCTAATCAAGACAATTAGCAGGACTGCAGGGGAAAGTCCTGGAGGACTTCATTGACTCCCTTGAAGAGAAAGCCCTGTTCTTCTCACAGCAATGAGTGATTTTCCATTTCTTCCTGGAATAGAAAAATGCTTCTCAGAGTTTAGCACAGTGCCCTTTGAGGGCTCAGGACATCAAGAGCACCTTTGGCATTCCCCAAAACTCCTGTTTTCCTGGATTATATGGGAAGGGCAAACTCTTCACCCTTTCCTGAACACTGGATTTCATGGGCATTGACCAGCACCTGCCTCATTGCAAACACAGCCAAGATTAGAAATTGAAAATAAACCAGTCCTACTTCCTGAAGAAATTTTTTTCTTTTGCTATTTCTCATTGCCAAAGGTGTATTGGTAGGTATGAAAGAGACAGAGAAGTCAGGTTTTATATCTGTGATTATCTCTAAATGCACTCACACACAAAGCTTGATTTAGGCACTTGGGGTGAAGGGACATTTGGACAGTTTCCATTATTGATGTTGCTCCAAGTGTCTGCACTGAACACACAAACTTGGAGGGCTCCTGGCTGCCCACATCCGTCTGTCCCCATCTGCTCCGATGACAGGATGCCCACCCAGACACTGGCTGCACTCTGGTCCCAGGACACAGGTATTCTGCAGTGGGGGGGTCACTGAGGCCACACTTTAAACAATGTTAACACCATCTCTTCAGCAGGACAACCTTCCTGGTGGGTAATTAATTGATTTTCTAGCAGCATCTGTCAGCTGTTTGCAACACACTGGTTTGCCTGACTAAGCAGCCACGATGACACTGCTCTTGTTTCCTGCGGGGTGTCAGGGTGGGGATTTGGCTGTGTACAAGATGATTATGTAGGAACAAGGCTTTTGAGGGCTCAGTTCCCGTACCTACATGTGAGGCAGACAATAAGGGGCAGCAGCTTTGAGCTGGCTTTTACAGAGACAGGGCACCCAGCCTAGCTCAACTTGGAATTGAAGAAATCTCAGCACAAAACAGAATCAAAAAGGTTTAAAGATCTAAATTCATTCACAGTAAGGAAATTGTTGTAGCTATTTCCAAACGTGCATGCAGCAGGGGAATCTTTTGAGGGACTGTGGTAGGGTGGGTAGGGGGCTGTTTTAGTGGGTTGTCCCATATCACCCTATTCCATAGGGGTCCTTTCAGGAGGGGTCTCCTAACCCTCCTCTGCTAACCGTGGTTTCACATACTTCTATGAGTAATGTGGTAACTCTCAAACACAGTCTACTACGTCTAGAAATGAGGCATCAACACTTTTAATAGTAACTCCTCAGAGTGCATGCTATTTTTACTGTTTATTTAAATACTTCAGTAGCGTCCTCAGCACTTACAGCACCTCACAGACATTTCTAATCACACCACGGAAAGAACCCCAAGCCCAAATCCTGGAGTGCTCTCTGAAGCACAGAAAGGGTTAGCTGTCTTTGGATGGGTGGGAAGCTGCCTGTAATAACGCTCTAAAGCACCTATTACTTGTATCTTTTTTGAAGAAAACCCGACTTTGTTACTCCAGCTAATTTAGAAGCCCTTTCAGGACTGTTTCTATAGCTACTTCCAACTTTAAGAGGCCCAAGCAGAGGGCTGGGACCCAGCTCTCCACAAATGAATAGCCGTGAGGCACACCAGGTTATTGCCTCCACCTCAACACGTCCTGCCATGTCAGAGCAGCTGCCTTAGCCATGCCTGGAACCAAGGGCACTGGATGCCCTGAACAGGCACACTGGGGCCTCCAGCTGTGCAAACTCTGCCTACTGCTCCAGGACCCCTGTTTAGGCTCAGCTTGAGGGCTTTATGTCTCTCATGTAGAAAACCCACTGTGCTGGCTTTCTGCTCCAGCTTCTGTTGCCCCAGTTTCCTGAGTGACCTTTCTGTATGGACCCTAAAGCTGTGCTTCAGGTACCTCTGTGCCCAGGCCTGTTTCTGATCATTTTTCCTGGCTAGAGAAGTTGTTATAGGTAGCCTTGTTTCCGGGCTTGTTTCCCGCAGTTGTTGATGGTACTCTCTGGAGCCCTGGCCAGCTCATCATCTCTCCTGGCCAGAGACTGGGGTGGGTCTGGGCACTGCTCCAGCCCTGCTCACTGCCCAAGGATGGCCTGTGCTGGGGTCACCCTCAGCAGGTGACTCGCTCCCCTAGGAGTCCTGCTGTGGTGGAACCTGAGTTTCCATGACTCATGTTTCTAAGGACAGCAGGACAGTACAGAGGTGTTCTGTGTTTGGTTTTTTGGGGGGTGGAATGAGACATGTGACACCCCTTTTGTTTCTTGCAGGGAAGAGAGAAGAGTGTTTCTTGTTAATTGTGTCAATAGACAACCACAGTTTGTGGAGAGGCACGACAGAAAAAAAGGACATCATTCAGCATCTTCTATGATTTAGAGACTGTTTCTGAATGAGCTATTTAACAATAGTATTTGTTCCTATAATACCCTTTAAGTACAGATGGCTGATTTACATCCCTGACGTTCCCATCAGGATGCAGACCCAAGCCGTGCGTGGCAGGGGGATTGTGGTTCCTGCTGGGTGGCTGAAGTCACCAGTGCTTTGGCCTCTTGCTGCCACCTGAGGCAATCACCCAACCACCTGTCAGCTCCTATTGCTGAGCTGTGTGTCCTGCTTAAATGCAGCCCAGTCAAAAGTCGCTTTGAATTGTTAGCAGGAAGGTGATGTGGGACACAGGGAGCGCAGCCTGGAGTTGGGGCACAGCAGTGCTCCCGGTGTGCTGAGCAGCTCACGCCCTGTCAGTGATGGCAGGGTAGCCTAAAGCCTGTAAGGACTGTGCACAACATCAGCTGTAGCCAAGCACATGGGGTTGGGGATGAGGAGACCTCTTTTGCCTTTCCCTGGTCAAACCCTGTGAAACTGGAGCTGCAGAGCCCTCAGTCAATTTCTTGCTGTCACAGACGCTTGAGAAAAGGGGGACAATGACTGGGTTTAATTATTATAAATTTATTTCCTAATTACAATTAGGTGAGAGGGCCACCAGCAATTACTCCCTTGATCTCCTCAACAGGTGAAGGGAGAATGACCAGGTATGGAATCACAGAGTCATTTAGGTTAGTGAAGACCTCCAAGATCATTGAGTCCAGCTGTGACTGATTCCCACTTTGTCAGCTAGACCAGAGCACTGAGTGGTTGGACACCTCCAGGGATGGTGACTTCACTGGGCTTCACCCAGGACTCTGCTCCCTAGGCAGCCCCTTCTAAAGCCTGACCACCCTTTCAGTGAAGAAATTCTTCCTGCTGTTCAACAGAATCTACCCTGGCACAGCTTGAGGCTGTGTCCTCTTGCCCTGTCAGATCACTTAAACCCAGGTGTAACTTATGGCTTCTTGACAGTCTTGCCCCATCAGGACTGTCCCTGTCTCGAAGATGAGCTGCAGGAAGGTGGTTGTGGCTGTGTGAAGACACCTGTAAAGGATCAGAGACATATTCTGGTAACGTGTCCTTGTAGGTTGTCTCCATTGATGTGATTGCATTAAGTCTGAACAGCAGCAGCTCAGGGGGTGCCAGGGGATGTGATGGAGAGGCTGTTTCACAGGTGAAACAATCTAATGGAATTCTGAAGCCAGACATGAAAAGTACCAAAAAGCCAGCTTAACTTTTAGAAAAAAAGTTGGCTGTTATTGCAATGCCCTGAAGCTTTTTGGGAAGTGCAAGTGACAATTTCCTTAATGATCTGGGCCAGGGAGGCTGCCAGGGCATTGTAATTAATACTTAGAAATGGACAGTGATTGTGGTCAGCCTCTGGAGTTATTGCAGTTGGGGATTTCTGTGCCTCTGCTGATAGGTTTACGTCAGTGATGACTCCCTTTCACTGTGCTCATGAATTTGGTGGCAGAGGAGCAAGATAAAATCAGTTGTGAAATGTTGCTTTGGCTACTACCAGGGGTTTCACTGCAAGAGAACAGTTTCTTTTTACTTTGTTATTACTCTGTTACTACTGGTGAAGAGAAAAATCAGCAAATATATTTTGCTGGTTTTCATTGTGGTGATTGCAGGCCTTTTTTAACCTGTGTTTATGATGGATTTTACCAAACCTGCACATTGTGATTTGGGGCTGCGGTGGACAGAATCACGTGTTTAATACTTTGAAAAAATGGATTCTTAATGCTCAGGTACGAAGAGTTTCTGTTAGTGTCATTGTGCTGGTATTTAAGTAATTCTTATTGAGGAGTTAAGGTATTGTGGCATTGGGGGATGGGAGAAATATTGGGTTTGACATACATAAACCACTAAAAAGCCAGTATGGAATGACTTCTTTTGATGTTTTGGATGTTTTGAATTGCAACATATAGGAAAGATTATTAACCAATTTTAAGAAACATGTGTTCAAAAGCCCTAAAGACTTAACATGAATGATGTGACAGTGTTTTTAAGATACTTTTAAGTCATGCACTTGTATTGTTTGTTTGGTGAAGCATTCATTTTGAATGTGAGGTGGTATATTTAGAAGGGGAACAAGCAGCATAGATTACTTTTAATATATTCTTTACATTGTTCCCAGAAGGGAAAAGACTTTTCTTTCAGACTTTCATTTTTCTGAACTTGTGCAATGTGAGCATGACAAATTAACCAACCTGGAATCTGGTAACAGTTCAATACAGCTGGCTTTCTTAACTCCCTATGATTTTGAAAACATAATACTTAATTGACAAGAGGTTGTTGCTCTGGCCTAGAGAAGGCCTTACTAATACTTTATTTATAGAAAGGACAGACTCGTAGCCTACAGCTCTGTCCTTGTGGCTTGTCTGTCCCTGAGATGCCAAACTTGCCTAAGGCAACTACTCTTTTTAAATTTTATTAAACGAAGAAGCTCTTGAGGCATATTTGAGTCTGAGACCTGACACTTACCTGACCAAGTAAACAATGTCATGTGTCCCTTCTCTCCCGGCAAAGGAGGGGAACAGCCTTTTGCTGTGTTACAACCTCTCTAGATCCTTCCTGTGGCATGGAAGATTGCACAGATTTTCCTCCTAGGAAGGTCTCTTACTTCACAGGTGGAGGTGAGCTCTGTGCAGTAACCACAGGTACCTGATGGATCTCCAGCCTCTCCATGTTTGACCCCCATGTCTTCCTGTTTGCTGTGGGCTGAATAAACCTGAAAGCTTTAGTTTCTAGTTTCGATGGAATAATCTTAAATTGCACACTTTAAAAAAGCCTTTTTAAAGAGAGATTCTTTCTTCTGGTTTTGCATAAGATGCTACAGAGTAACACCCTGGTTTAGGATATTGTTGCTATTTTATTTCAACATAAATGCCTAGATCTCTCAGAAGGGAAAGGGGGTAAAGGGAAGATAATTGTACTTATAGTACTTTGAGATATGTGGCCTGTTTAATTCAAATCCCATAGTCTAAAAGCAGAGATGTCCATGCAGAGGCATGGCTAAATTGCAGTAGGAAAAATGCCTGACTGAAGGCAGCATTTTCATTTAAACTAAGGAAA
Source organism: Urocynchramus pylzowi (assembly GCA_013397555.1). Classification (NCBI taxonomy): domain Eukaryota; kingdom Metazoa; phylum Chordata; class Aves; order Passeriformes; family Fringillidae; genus Urocynchramus; species Urocynchramus pylzowi. The sequence continues at coordinate 1,672,312 of VZRH01004591.1, forward strand.
TTCCTTTCTATTTGGGTCATATTTCTGGGTGCATACATTTTACTTTTCCCTTGCTTATTGTTGTGTCCAAATATTTCTCCATAAAATACTTTTTACCACCTTTTTTTTACATAAAACACTTTTACTACACTGGGTTGCTTAGGTAAGAAAGTGTACTTACCTGTGCAGTTCTGCTCCATGAATTCTCACCACTCCTAGAAAGGAAAATCCCTCCCAGATTAGAGCCTGGATTGGTTAAAAATGTGATTAGAAGTCATCCAAGCAACTGTTCACAGTAAAAGGAAATCTGGCTTGCTGTCTTAATCTCTTCAGAAAAAAAATGACTTGGAGATCGTGCCACTGAAATTTCTTATATAATAAACTCCATGTCCTCCTCTTTAGGAGAATTATTTGAAGTAGCCTTTCATTTAAGGCTGTATGCCTAGTGCCTGGTTTTTCTCTCATTCCTCTTCCCCTTAGCTCACAGCTAGTAGATAGCTATTGACAATCCTGTATCCACATTTATCCTGCAGCTTTGCTGAAACTTTAATATATGAAAAGTGCCATACTGAAGTATAATGTATGACCGCTGTTGTTGTGAAGTACCTTATTACAGCAGAGTGTATTTCACCTATTTCACCTGAAAAGCCTCCTGCAAAGTGGTTCCCACTTAACTGCTAAAGTTCTCTGTGCTTGTAGCTCACTCAGTTTGCTGTCTCTAAAAAGTAGAGGGAGATGTGCTTGCTGTAGGAAGGCAGCAACCTTCAGGTCCTTTCAAGATATGTCTTAATGGTGGGGGATTTTTTAAATTGACAACATCCATAGAGAAGTTAAATTCTTTCAGAACTTGGGAGGTCCTGATCAACTCGAAGGTCAATACAATGTAAAGACAGAACTGGTAGTACAGAAGGAAACAAACGTCTCCATTTCTCAGCAAACTTTAATTGTGCAATAGGTTGCCTTCAAGAATCCTTGCAGAATGGAAGTGTCATGGTAGAAGAATGTAAATAGTGAGTGGGTTTTTTTCTTTTTCAGATCTAGGCTAGTAGTTCAGTGTGCAGACTTTATTCATAACTTAGGGAATGGTGCAGCAGCTGAACGTGGATGTTACTTTTGAAGTAAAGGAATAATGCTGGGAAGACTCATCTCTTCAATTTCTGTGGGCAGCACACGCAGTTGGATTGGTTTAACATTAGTGTAACTCCACAGGATTTCCTGTTTAAGCAGTATTAGATGGCAAACATATCTAAACTCCTCAGTCACATTCACAATTAGTATGGATCAAAGCAAATAATGTTCTTAATACTTTTCTCCTCCCTGTCCTAAGTATCCCAGAGTGCAGCACTGGACAGGTCATGTGGCAACTTTACTGTGTATGTGAGGAAAGCTAAGAGCAGTCTTGGTTATTTTGCCCAAAAGTTCATTTGGTAGCATGGCATCAAACTTCAAAGTATCATGGAATAAAAAAGCTTGTTGGGTGTGTTCTGGTTCAGCTGGGAGTTTCTGAGTTCCAGGCATGAACAGTTTGGGGTGGTCTGACTGCAAGGGTCCCTTAACGACCTGTATCCCATGTCACTCTGGGTTCATCAGCTTGACCTGACAGTGGGCCAGAGTGGAAAGTGAATCTGAGTCAGATGTGAGCACCTTATCACTTTTCTATGGAATTAGGCAAGCAGCAGAATGTGGAGGCTGTGCCATTTCCTACTTTTGAGCAGCACCATGCTGGCTACAGGACAGCAGGTACCAGACCCTGTGTAAGATCAGGAGTGCTGTGAGCAAGTGACTTATCTGGCAGCCAAGGCTGAGTTGGTATGTCAACATTTCAGGAACAAATTTGAGCTGGCAAGGCATTCATAGGAAAAAAATTCATTATGTCATGTAGGATATGGCACCTTTTTATTTGACAAAAGGAGCCCAAAGCCATAATTGCTTTATTGTCAGGTCCTGGTCCTGGGGCAGTGAGTAAATAGGTAAGCTAAGCCTTGATCTCCCATAGTTACCACCTGGAAAATTCCTGTGGATTCCCCTTTACTAGGCCTGTCCTAGTCACCAGTGTTCAGGCAAAAGCAGAGATTCCTTGTGTAGAAAGTCAAAATTGCAACTTGTTCTTGAGCTATTTACTTCTGCTTGAGGAAGTACAAGTTCCACCAGAGTTGAGGCTTGGTGGTTCACAAGAGAGCTTTATCCTCGAGTAGGGAGCGAGATCCAAGTATCCCCAGACTGTGCACAAATACATAACTCTGTCTTTTCTGGTAGATCCTTGTAGCAAGAAGAGAAGTGGAAAACAGACTTTAATTTTCAAAGAAGGTCTTTGCACAAGGAATTTTTAATGGAATTTTTTTCTCTAGATTTGTCTGAGCTTTTCTAATGAAGATGCGCATTGACTAGATCAGTGAATAATTCACTCTTGACATTTGGCCAAAAGCTATGGGAATTTGTATGATATTATTATGTTAGACTTATCACACTCTATTTTTTTTCCCCACTGCTTCCAGGAGGAAGGTTTCCAATCAATAAAGTATGAACTAGTAAGTTTACAAATCAGGATTCATCCTGTGCTGTGCTACCATATGTTTGTTCCCATAGTTCTAAACATAGTTAATATGACTATCCAATATATTTATGTAACTGTGGACTAAAGACCCAAACAGCAAAATAGGAAAGTGTTTTAATAGAAAACGAAGATTTAATAAAAATTCTTCCTTCCTGCCTCCTAGATTTCTAGTCCTGCACGTGCAGCCCACATAAGAGAATAGGAAGGCATTTTTATGGACAAGATTCAGATTTTCATGGACTCAGAACCATATATGTTTCAGGTATACTTAATGATTCTGACTGCTCTCTAAATCCTGGTTTGCTTTGTGGTAGTTTTTTCTATTTTTTCAAATGGCTCTTGAAACTTAGATTTGTGTTAGTGGCTACAGAGATTTATATTTTTTTTCATATTTTCAGAAAATGAGCATCCATTCTTTTCTAGTAAGAAACCTTCTTAATCTGAATCCTTTGTATATGCAATTTTTTTATGAAATCTCTTCTCATCAACATATTCTAAAATAAAAAGGGAAAGAACATTTCTTCTATTCAGAAGAGTAAGGACTGAGTTTTAGAAATCAAAGATAAAAGGTGGCACCAAAAGTTTATAATATTTTGGGATTACTCCCTGAATACATTCATATTCTAATAATGCTGCATTTAGGTTTTCTTTCAAGTTTTGTCCTTTTTTTTTCCCCTTATTGTTGGAGAGAAGCCCCTAAAAGTTAAAGGAGAAGAAGGAGCATGCCAAATAGTAAAAACCACTCTGAACAGACCCTCTGTGATTTTTTTGTGCCAAAAAGCCCATTACAACTCTGGAATTCATGGTGAAATAACAGTTTATGCTGCACTATTCTCATGCAGCTACTAAAATTCTTGTTCATTTCAAGAGCTTAGCACCTGCTCCACCTTCCGGTTTGCCAGACACGTCTGCTCAAGCAGAGGCAAGGATGAACTGAACTGACTGGAGTTTGAAGTCTTCATGAAATACCTTTTCTGTCACTCTCCCTGTATCAATTGCTTGTCAAACAATTCCAGGTTTGTGGCAACTTGTTCTGTGTTTGTGCAGCTGGGTAGATCACCACATGAAAGACAGGAGGGGGAAGGACCAAGGAGGTTCAAAGTTAACTAAGAGCAGTTGTTGTGGACATAGATATATAAAGTTGGGCTCCCACATTGGTTTTGATCAGATTTAGTGAATACCTGCTGAGTTTATCAGAAGTTGTCATTACTAGTATGTTTAAAAAATATGCCTATGCTTTGATGCTGATGGTGTATTTGCTATGAAAACCTGGGCCTGTATTGCCACCCTTCCCTGGAAGGTGTCAGCATTAAAAACAGGCTCAGGCTGCTGAAAGGAACTCTGAGGCTCTCTGGAAACAGGGCTGTGCTCCTGCTTTTGTGCACATGTGAAGTGTGGAGTATGGAATGCAGTGTCAAACTGGATTATGGACACCTTGCAAAGAGGGGGCAGGTAGACATCTTGACAGCAAGAGTTAAGTCACCTGTTTGATCCCACATATATCAGGGGTGAACATCTGTGAGGGGGTGTCCCAAAAACATAATTAACAGAATATTGCTGTCACCGATTTTATTCAGTCTCCTGTCCAGTGCTAGATGAAACAACACGGAAGTGGAATGATTTGCAGCTGGAAACTGGATGTACACAGGGAGGTGGTGCCACAGCAGCAGTTCCTGTGATGGGATGTGGGTGTCTTGCGGTGTATGGCACTGACATTTGCCAGTGTGAATTCACATTCGGCTTGACAACTATCAACCAACTGCACAAGGTGTCTTGATATTGTTTTCTTGGGAAAAAAAAAAATAAATATATATATATATATAGAGGAGATTAAGGTATAGGAACTTAACTGGCTAAAATACAGAATAAGCTAGTGAGTCATACCAGTGATTTAAACAATGTACCAGTACTTCTGAGAAAAGTACAGACGGCCTTAAATAGTCATTGGAAAAGCTGAGGTTGGAAAATATCCAGTAGTATAAACATATTGCTCCTATGAATCTCAAGACATGCCACCTTTCAAACTTGGTAGCTCAAGGTGGGTGCTGAACTTAGCCTTGATTTAGGAATAAGAATTGCTGATCAAATGCAAGGGAAAAAAATATTGTTATTAAAAAAATGTCAGGATTTTTATTTTAAGCAGACTTTGGTAGAAGGGGATGAACAAAGCTGTTTTGTTCTGATGAGTGTTTCTTGAAATAAAAGGTGGTAGGTGGCAATCAGGTAATGCATCTTAAGGGATGGTGACATCATGACTTGCTTTTGGAAATTGTGAAGTGTCAGTGAATTCAGCTTAAAGATTGGAATCTCCTGTTTGTTCAAAATGAATAAATGAATCCTCCTTGACACAATGCCATCTTCAGAACAAATTTTAAACCAGGAGAGGTAATTGCTCTCATTAGTTCAGATGTGTTCTTCCCCTGCTCAAGAAAACATCTCTGCAGACACCCACAATGATGCATACAAACTGCTGCAAAGTGAAGTATTTGTTAAAAGGATGGTAACCCAGAGGTGACCCTCCATTCCCACTGGTGCCCTGGCTGCCTCAGGGAAGACTGTGGAGGTTGTGCTGTCATGAAGTGGGGTATGAGCAGTTTGAGAAGAGTACAAAACCCACTGGGTAGTTGAATAGTTATAAAAATTATTTACTGGAATGATGGAGTCTCTTTTTTTTTTCCTATTGCAAATGGGATATTTCTATGCTGACACTCATTCCAGGACAGGCCCATCTGAAGGATTCTTGGTAAAACGAACAGTTAAAAGCTTTTACTCATGCTATGGGATTAATAATGGCTGTACTTGACCATGTGTGCTGTAATTCTTTTAATAGCTTCATTCCATTATCAACTATTTATTAAAAAGATTTCACCATAGATATGGGCTTTATAGAGATTACTGTGCACTATATTTAATTACCAGATGTTCAGTATGTTTACAGTATATCTGGTATTCAAGATAGTAAACTTCTCCGTGTGAAAACCATCTAAAATGAACAGTTAAAATACCTCTGTAAAGCTTTGTATTATAATAACTGGAAATGGAAATTCCAGCTGGGCAGTGTTATGAAACTAAACCTACAAATTTTCAGTCCTACTCCAAAACAACATTATTAAACTCCAGTAAAAATGTGTTTCACTGTCTGAATTTACCTTATGCATTCAGTCCATCAGATAAAACATCACCCATGTGTTTTTCATATTCTTTTAGTTAGTTTATTGCTTTCTTTCATCAAAACTATACAAACTCAATTGTATGCTCAACTTTGAAACCAAACTTTGGAGTTTTATGGTTAGGAAGTTCTAAAATGAAGACATGCTAAAGTCCGGGACAAGTGCTTTGCATTGTCTCACTGCAATCATGTAGCTTTCTGAAAACACTGTTTTCCAGGCAATTTTTTATTACTCATTAATTCTGATCTCTTTAAATTTACCCCTTTTAGAAACATGTAACTAGCGAAGTTATCTAAGCCTAAGGCCAGTCTGATATAAGCTCAACTCACCAGCTGGAAAGCAGAAATGCTTTTCTTGTCTCAAGAAGTTGGCTGATCCAGAATCTTTCAAATTGTGAGTCCACTTTAATTCCTATTTTACATCACTCTGTACTGGGCTGACATTGTTTTTCCACTTAAATAATCCTTCTTCTTCCCTATTTTTGATTTTTGGGCAATTGTAGTATTTTAGACTCCCTGTTGAGTCTTATTTAATCCTAAGCTAAGTAAATCAAGCTGTTTTCCAGTCTTTCTATTCCTCTGGTAACATGTTTTCTGGTTTTCATCTTTCTATGACCAGAACAGCACACAGAAATTCTCATGCACAAAGTCTCATGAGTACCCTTGTAATAAATTTCATAATTCTTTTTTAGGGAAACATTAATGAATTTCAATATATCTTTCCATAGCTGCATCATATCAGCAGTTCATAGTCAACTTATGGTCAATTAAAAAAGATGACTCTGTCCTCCTCACTTCTACCTTAAGAACCCCTAGTTTAAATCCAAAATACATGTCCCTACACTCTCTGCAGATCATAGTACTTTGTATTTCACTGTATTTTCACCAAACACAGCTTTGATTTCTCCCCTCCCAAACGTGCTGCTGTGTCACACTGTTGTTAGCATTAAATTAAGTCTTTCTGCAATTGCCTTTCTGTTACACTTGCACTACTTACCAAAGCCAGCTCAGAAGTTCCAGTGATTTCATTGCAAACATTCTCATGCTGGGATAACTCAAATATCTACAGTGCTGGTGCTTTCCTCCTATTTTTATCTGCTGCAGAAAGAGCTGGAACGACCTAATTATTAATACAACCTAATTCTATAATAACAATACTATGTATCACCGCTGTCATTCAGCTCTGTGTTTCTGTCTCTGCGTGCTCCTGGCAAGAACAGAGAGATCCATCCAGCTTCTTCAGTGAAACTTTTCAGTCTGAACCTCAACTGGTTTGCTTTTTAACATCCTCCAAGCCCAACACATGAGCAGTGACCAGTGCTATCTAACACCTCTTTAATTTCTGTAAACTTAGGCCTGGATCTGCTCTCAGTGGCACACAGGGAAGTTTTAGTGTTGACGTTAAAGAGAATGGAACCAGGATCCAGGTGAGCACTGACCCAGGAAGGATACCCCTACACAATCCCTTCAGCCCCAGGTCTGATTAGTCCTTCAAGAGCTGCATAATAAGGACATGAGGGTGAGATTTCATCCTCTTCCTGTTGGCTTCTCGTCCACAGAATAGGCTTCTTCCCTTGCCACACTTTATTAAAGGGGATATCACCCTAGACAGAGCATCTAAAGGGATTATCACATAGTAAATGCAATTACCTATTTCTCAGAATATTGCCATTATTTGCAAGTGAAACATGATAGGTTTGATCCCTGCGTTGAGTATCCTTCACTGTGATGGCTACAAATTTCAAAGGCCTCAAATCATCTGACATAAAAAATGATAAACAAATCAAGGTACAGAGGCTCAGCTAAATTCTTAGTAGCTTGTGTTTCAAATGTTTTAGCTTAAGGACTTCTATTTGCTTTGCAGTGGATGTGGAAGAAGTGTAACCATGCTTTGGAGGAATTATTTGTCTATATCCCAGTAGGATAACTTTTGGTTGTATATGATTTGTACCAGAATAATTGTATCAGTAGTATTGATGCAATAAAGACGACCAAAAGTACTATGTACTCCCATCAAACTGTTCCATTCAATTCTTGCCACTAATAAGTGCTTGAGACTAATTTGGGACTTTGGTCTTTTGGAGCAGCAGAATCCAGAGTTTTCACTACCCATTTTTATACTGAAAATGGTGGGTCTCATACTCACAGAATTGTTCCTCTAAACTCTGGGGCACTGTTTAATCCCAGTTTAAAGTATGGTGTAAGATGTCAAAGACAGGTGACAGTATTGTGGTTGTCAGCATTTGTACTTATTCTGTCAGCAGAACTCAGGTTTTATCCCAACAGAATAAAAAAGCAATTTCTATTTCTGAATTATAATATTTTTAGTTATTTTTCATATTAGTATTGGTAATGCCAATAAACACTGTATGGAGAAAATTAATTACATTTTAAATTAACAAATAAAAGCATTCTAATGCTTATGTTTTGGAGAGACTGAAAAATTCAAGATGAGGCTCAAGAAAACCCAGGGGGAAAAAAAAAAAAAAAGGTCCTACAATGGCTTTTTGTTTGTTTTCTGGAAAACCTCTGTATTCCAAGCTACTGTGAGGATTGCTTAATGTCTAGGATTGGCAAGTGTTGTTTGTGAAAGGATGCAGGTGAGCTGCTTGCTGTTGAGAAATGAGGTAGTGTGCTTCTCCTGACAGGGGGGCCAGGCAGGGTGGTGTGGGTATGAAATTATTGGGATACTGGCAGGAGCAGTAAGTAGAAGTAGTGTTTTGAGAAGTTAGCCAGGATGTTATGAGAAACTTGGAAGCCCTTCTGGAGGGGAGGGATGGAGGAGGTAAAGAGGAATATGTACATGCTGGAGGAGGTGAAGCGGAAGAAGCAAGCTAGAGAACATGACAAGGCACAAAAGGAAAATGGGAAGGGGAGGAAACAGAGGAGAGGAAGTGTGAAGGGGAGCTATCAGAAGATGTGTGGCTGAGGGAAAAGAGCATAAGAGAAGTGAACTGGGCAGCTGCTCATTGAGACTGACTGGGCAGGGGGAGGGCAAACAGCGATACTCAACCCTCAGCCCTGAAATGCTGAAGTACAGGAGATTTATATTCACCCAAATTATGGCAGCCAGCTGTGTGAATTGACGTGTCACAGAAGCACCTTGGGGTTTGTCTTGTAAAGTCCCTCTTTACAGAGCTCTCTCTTGCACACTGTGAAACTTTTTACACAGGGCAGGAGCTTTTCAAACCAAGAAAAGAATCTCTGTAACTGGTTCACCTGGAAAGAGACCCCTCTGGGAGGCACCGTCCTCCTTGCCAAACTGAGAAATAGTGTGAGACTTGCCCACCTCTCAACAGGCTGAGAGTGACTCATGGGACACCCAAAGCCAAGCTCCATGTGACACAAATAGCAGCAGAACAGGCCTTGGAGTGTTTTAGGCTTCACGAGCTGCAAGAGCCCTGACAGTTCTATCCAAGGGTAATTCAGCCTTTGGTTTCCTTCCAAACTGTCAAGTCTGCACTTGTATCTACAACTCTCTGTTTCCAACGCTTACAGTGGGGTATTTGAGTTGTATGGCTGAATGGAATAGCAGTTCTTGTGCCTCAATGGTGCCTTGTGGCCAGTTTTTTCCTACCTGTATCTCTTTTGTCTTAGTGTGCTCTGGTTGTCACTCTGAAGATCTGAGACTTCAGCTGTGGTGACATAGCCTCTAAGAGGAACCATGCAAGATTTGATTCAGGTTTGTCAGCACGAGCTTTAACTAAGCTGGATGTATGAACATGCTTATCTTGTCATGTCATAGTTTACTGTCCTTAAGACCTCACTCAAAACCAGAGTGTCTAGGAACAAGGTTGGCCATTTCCATTCTGCTCCATTTTGCAGTCTCTTTTTGGCATAGTATCAGGGCAAACTAACCTGAGTCATACTTTTCTCTTTTGGCCTTTTTCCACCACTGCTGAGCATGAAGGAGCAGTGAGAAAAGAAGGCAGTCTGCACTAGTGTAGGTGAAAATGCAGGATACCAAACTTTTCCCATTTGCTTTCCACAAAGGAAATTTTTTTTTTTTTCATTGTTATTTCACTCCTTTGGAAAAACAAGAAAAAAAGAATACAGGCTGGACTGTATTTGCTGATCCAGAATCTTTCTGATTGTGAGTCTATTTTAATTCCTATTTCACATCACTCTGTACTGGGCTGACATTGTTTTTCCACTTAAATAATCCTTCTTCTTCCCTATTTTTGATTTTTGGGCAATTGTAGTATTTTAGACTACAATTACAATTTAGATCGCTGGGGTTTTTCTCTGGAACTTCTGTGATCTTTCTGTGTTTCAAAGCACTAGCTCTCCAGGACAGTGTATTTAGGAGTCCTGTACTCAAACCTGACCTCGGCAGTGCCACCTCTGCTTGCCTGTTAGTCGGTGTAGACAGAGGTGTTTCTGCTCTGTGCTTAATGTAATGGGTCTTAGCCAGTGCAGAGCTGTCTCTGCCATGGCAGAGAACATGATGTTTTTTTCAGAGTTTCCCATGAAATGTCTACAGCTGAAGCCCTGCCTTACATTTGCAAAAACATTGAAAAAGTGATGTCTAGCTCTTATTGCTGCAATCTGTTTATTTCCTGTCAAGCACCTCACATAGTAACTTAAAAAAAACCCAAAAAACCCAAAAAAACCAAGCATTTGAGAGTAGAAATGATAGGTATGAAACCCTCAATTCACTGAAATCAATGGAAAAACTGCCTTTGACTCCTGCAGTTAGGCTCTTGCATCAAAAATGTGGTAACAATTAAGAACAACTGTCCTCTGCCACTTTATAGTTCTTCTTTTCAAGAGGACATCTCAAACTACTGTCTAACAAATTTCAGTCTAATACTAGTCTCACTTAAAATGTCATTAAATTATACTCAGCTTTAAAAAGCCTTCAGGGTCCAGTTTTTGTCTTGGATTTAGGTACTAACAAACCCGATTTCTATTTTTTCCCTGTAGCTTGGAAAGAACAAAGCTTCCAGTTACCTTGATAGGCTTGCATATTGAGCAACTCAGTTATTTACATAAAGACATTTCTCCAGAAAGAAATTGTATAAGCTCTGGAACTACTTTTCCACCCTGTGTACAATAAATCTTCCAATTATTCAGTAACTTAAAGGTGTTATTCCTATAGGAATACAAAGTGCCCATGGTCTAATAAAGTGTAACAAATAAATCTGATTTATCCAGTGACACAGTTTTTTAAAATATTTTCCTTTTTGTTTTATATGGCAAGATGAAAGAAAACTATGCTAATAGGTGCCCTGTAAACAGAATTGTTCATGAACATAGTTTAAATGCCTCAAATCCACACACACATTCAACTCATCAGTCAAGTGTCAAAACAGCTTAATTGCTTTTTTCACAGCTTTGCTCATACTTGTGTTTTATTGGACTGTTCACATTTTCTGTTATAATCACTTGTTATCTTTCCATACAGTTCTAACAAGTACTGTCTTCATCAAGATTTTTGTTGTTCAACTTCCCTAGTTCATTTTTAATCTGCTAAATGAGCATTTCCTTTCTTTAGAAAAACAAATAAATCAAAAGGGTCAATTTGCTTTTGTGTCTTGAAACAAAGCTCTTTTTGTTTGATTTCTGTTTGGTCATTTATTATCCACAGCATGTTTGATATTTGTGATAACGAATTTTACAAGGAATAAATTACATGTGCATCCTGATGAATAAAGCCCCTGTTACTGTGCAGTTAATAATGCTGGTTGCAAACTTTGATAATGTCTTACAAATATTTTTGGTAAGAACACATCAGGCTTTATTTATATTTCCTAGGAGAAAGCTGTTCTTTAACAAACTCAGCAATTTATAAAGAGGCATGACTGGTGTTATCCAAGGAGATTTTTAATCTTAAACGCTCCTGTTCTTAATTAAAAGGTATGACACAATTCTTTGTCCAGCTTGCCTCCTGTTTATGGCATTTACATGAAATATGGCACATTATTTAAAGCAAACAGTATAATTGTGTGTGCTTCATCAGGTCAGAGCACAATAATGCATGTGCAGTGCTCACGACTCAATTTGCTCTCTAGATGCATTATAACCTATTTGGCAAGATTTTTTCCCGGTGTATATATTAATGGCCAATAATGGCTCTGATCCAGAAAAGCTTTTAAGCATGCACCTAACCTTAAGTAGGTGATCAGATCCCTAAGACCTGCTGTTCTTTGCTGGTTTGTGCTCTAAACAAACAAACATTCTGCTGTTCGCTGCCCCAAGCCTTCTTCTTCCTGACATGATCCTCCTTGTTGTAAGGATCAATTCCAGCAGCACTGCTCTTGTGTCCTGCTGTGTCGCCTTTCATCCCATCCAGGGGAGGTTCGAGCCTCTCACAAGGACCAGAGCATAGGGATGTGAAGCAGTCTGAAAATGGCTTTCCTTGACCAGGCAGACCCCAGCAAACACTCACCACCCCTTCTCCTGTGCTCATCTGCCCTATAATCTTGATCCCAAAGCTCTCACTGGCTCCCTGTCTGTCCCAGGCACAGTTCCTCACATTCCTGTTGCTCTCTCACATACTAAGCAACTCCCCCTCCTCATCTTCCCAGCCTGTCCTTCCCACAGAGCCTGTATTGCCACTCCTGTTTGAACTGTCCCAATATGTCTCTGTGATCCCAACGAGACTATAGCCCTGCAATAGCACACAGACCTCCAATTCCTGTGGCTCATTCCCAACGCTGCTCGTGGCTGTTCACAGGCAGCAGCCATAGATGTTCAACAGATACATTAAATAAATAAATGTATCTATACATATAAAAAGATCTATGGCGTGATGTATGAGGTGATGCAAAGTTTCTACTATCTGAATATGGCACTTGATAGGGTCTAGAGCCCAAAATAGAAATTTAAACAAAATTAGATCACTGAGGAAAATTAATCCAAGATACAATCCCTCAGTGAAGGCACTGCCACAATTGTTTACATTTGCACTGCTCCTTTTATTCTAGTTTGATAAAAATTAAACCAAAGTTAACCCAAGTGTCCCCGGCAAGTCCTGGTGTCATCTTCTTTTCATATGAATATTTTCCAGTTTCCATCTTTTACATGTACCATTATAGTCAACTCTGCAAATTTTTCAGGCCAGAAGTTATGTTCTCAGGATGCTGGACTTGATGATCCTTACGGATCTCTTCCAACCTGAGATTCTGATACACCCTTTTGCATTTTGTGTTAACTGCAGAGAGACTGTTTATCTGTTCAGTGCTTTACAATTAAAAAAAAAAAATGCTATGGGTCTGATAACTTTCAACTTCCTTTTTTTACTTTTTTTTCCCCCCTGAGCGGAAAATGAAGCTGTAAGACCCATGATCTTCTCACTGTGCAGCTGAGGCAAGACTTGCACCATATCATGGTCATGGCCTGCTGCCTCCCCCAGCTGTAAGTGACAAGGATCAATGATTAGGTGGTCACTTGATTATTCCCACTAATTTTCCTCAGTTTGTTCTGTTTCCTCAAAGTTCAGAGGTCACACCTATTTGAGGAAAGCTTTTCTCTTATTTGTAATTGCCTCTATGAGCTTCTCCATGATTAAAGTGCCAAGTGGACAAAGGTGAGCATGAGCCCATTTTGTTTGGCTACAGAGGGAGCCAAATAAGTTGTTCCATGTGAGAGAAATTATGGAAGGAGAAGACAAAAGTGGATGACCAAAGTCAGAGAAGTACAGATGCAGAATGCTCTTCTCTTTGACGTTATCTTTGCATCATCAGACAATTTCACATTTAAACTACTCAGATGGTCAGTGCAGGAATTCAGCTGGTTAGAGGCCAGGTTTGTAAGGTTAGTGTGACCTCAGGCTCAGTTCCCTGTCTGACAATCAAGTTATAAAATAAACCCATCTTCCATGCTTTTAAATTGGGGCCCACAGTAAATACACTTTTAAAAATAATACTTGAATCTGATCAAATCCTACAGTTGGGTGTTTATAGCAGCACTGAAGACAGTCTCATGACTGTAATAAAACTAAGTGCCCATTTCAGCAACCAGATGTGGGAGATAAACATGCATGTAAAGCCTCACACTTAAAAACCTTCCACATGGCAAGTGAGAGCAGCCCATTGTTCACTATGGGTTTGGATTTTTTTGCCTCTGGATTCCCAGCAGAAAGTGAAGTTAGCTTTATGAACTATTTTTCTTGTACATTTGCTTGATTTCATAATCGCAGGGTGCCTTAATCACTCCCCAAATATTAGAAATCTACAACTTTGATTTCTTGTACTCCTGGGTCTATAGGAAATAGGAAGGGCGTTCTTTCTAAGATCCTCTTTATTAGTATTCTGCCTCAGTCTGGAGGCTGTGTTTACACAGTACCAGCCTGGGGCATTTGAAGTCTAAAAGTCTGAATTGCTGCAAATACAACTTCTGTGTTCTTTAGGGTAAGGGCTGATTTTATTTATTAATTTATTTTAATTCTCTCTGAAAATAGCTACAGCGCTGTAGTTTGAGCAGTGGAACAGGGAAGAACAGCTAGAGAGCATTTATTTGAAAGTTGGCATTTCACAAACTGGACATACACTTTACTTTTGGCCTTTTTTGCCAGGCTGAAATAAACAGCTCAGCTAAAACAAATGTAGTGGTTTTGTCTGACTTGGGTTTTTCATGATTGAAGTGTATACAGTGGTATTTCAGCAGATTATTTAAATTACAGTATATGGATGTTACTGAGGCAAACTTTATGCATTAAAATAATATATTTTATTAAATCCCAATCAGTATAGTTGAAAAAAACCCAACCAGAAACATTTTCAGATATGCAAGTGCTTTTCCAGATCTGAGGACCTCTAAGAGTCCATATACCCTAAGCAGATCAAGATGGATAATTATCTGCTGTAAGTCACCCTGCAAGGTTGTATAACCTCTCTACAGGCGAGGACATACCCTGATTTTGGAAAAAATTCTGTTCTCTTCTGCTGAGGCAGCCACGTGGAGGCAGCAGTGGAAATTTCATCCCTTGGATGAACACACCAGGCCATAAAAGCAGGTGCTCTGGGCACTATGCCCTTAGCTACATTGTGCCTTCTGGTCCTGGCAGCTCCTCTGAAGCAAAGGCAGTGGCAACAGAATCAGTCAGTGTGCAAGATGATGATGATGTCAGTGGGACTAATATATTTTAGTCTATTTAATTATTGTGTTTAGCAGTCATACAGCAAAGTCTTCCAGTATCAAAAACATAGATAAAGGCAGACTGACAATTAATTAAAGTCTACCTGCTTTGGAGTATCACTGTATTTATTTCTAGGTTCAGCAATTAAAGAAACCTGATACATAGACCATATAAAATATCTATATGCAGAAGCAAGAAGTCAAAGCCCAGAGTAAATCTGGGTTCACAAAAGCCTTTGTTCCAAGTAGTGAACAGACACACTGTAAAAAAACCCAAAATCAACTATTTCTTGAGGATCTCTGCCTAATCATGAAGATAAAAAGCTAAACACAGACTATTAATTTTGCTCTCCATATCTCTTAGCTGCTGCTGCCCAATTATTTACATTATTGTAAGATTGGATTATTCAAAATTCAAGCAGAGTTAAAATGACTAGAAGTGATTTATAGTGTCAGTCCAGAAGATTGTTGGTTGTTTTTTGTTTATCCACCTGTTTTCTGACTCCTTGAATAATTTCTCTTTCTTTAATTAAAAAAAAAAAAAAAAAGGCCAGCCTGCTGCTACTGAAACAAATAGGTACTGTAGGGCACTTGAGTCCCAGGCTTTGTTTTGTTGCCTGCATTAGGTGGGTTTAGGGGCCAGATGCACTGAACTTTGCAACAGACAGTGCTGGGACCATCTGTGCAGTGTTGGGGGGTGTCAAAGAAAGGCTGTTTGTGTAAGTCGTGGGAAACATAGTGGCCTGCCTGCCAGTGTGCTCCATGAATTGAACTAATTGAAGATTATACTCTAGAGCTTGCCGTAGCTCAGTGAGAGGATAATCCTTCATCAGCTGCAGTCGCAGCCAGTAATTGGTGCTTATTACAGGGAGGAGTTCCCCTGCAGTGCTGCAGAAACTGAGAGGCTTTAGTGTTTAATTATTGTCTTTCAATAGAGATGGGAAGAAGGGGAAAAAAAAGGCCTGAGTAAGAAAAGTCCGGGAATAAGGGGAGGGGCAGAAAGTGTAATGCAATTTCTGATAGTCTAGGCTAGACATTTAACAAGTGAGAGAGCCTTTTGTGTGAGAACACAACATTCTGGCATGGATAATGAACCTCTGTTGTTTGTAATTAACCCCCGCGTCACCACAAAGTCTTTGTCTGGAATATTGTCTTAAACGGATTGTTTTCCACACCTCCGGCACAGCTGAGAAGACTAAAGGTCTGACTTGCCCCATTCATGACAACCTCACTTTTGAAAAGGTGTCTTGATGGGGTGCATTTGGTTTGGTCTTATTTATTTATTTGGTGGGTTTGGTTTGGTCTTATTTATTTATTTATGTATAGTTTATTGCAGCCCTAACTGTAGGTGACACTCCCATTTGTCTCTGGTTCCATATTCATAGTGGATGATGATAAAGGAGAACATATGGCCATACACATATACAGCTAGGAAAAGGCTGTTGAATGATTCTGAACTTCTAGAAGTGAAAATGTTGGTTTAGCTAAAAAGACATGCTGCTAGGGTTTTATTTCTGGGTTTTGGATTTTCATGATATAAAATTCTACCTTAGGTTAAATCTGATGTAATATGATAGATCTGGAGTCCTCATATGTGCAATTTTTTCCTTTCCAGGCACAGTTTTCTCTTACTCCAATTCCTTCAATATTGGTCTTAAATAGATGAGTCTTACTGGGGAGCTAAGGTGAGCCACTCTGGTCCATAATCATCCAAATTACAGTTTGTGTAAGAGTTTCTAAATGTTAATGGTATTGAAAAATAAGGACACAATTTAAGCAAGGTAACCTAAACCCATTTCCCCAGTTTAAAGGTTGGGGGCCTTACGGGCTTGTGTGTGGTGATGCCAGTGTTCCAGATGCTGTGAAGAGCCTACCCTGGCTCAGAGATGGAGCACAGCCTCAGCACTATCGTGGCCCAGAAATGTAAATCCTCACCAGAGAAAGTCTGGGGCAGAAAGCAAAGGGGCCCATCCCCTGGACACTGCAGTGTACTGCTCTGTCCTATCATTTATTTGTTATGGTATCCTTGGAACAGGGCAACACTGCTCACTCATTTCAGCACTAACATGGTATTTTAAAGTTAACTCCATTTGCCTTTTGCTTGTGAAAATTGCCCAAATGGAAGTTTCTTTCTTTCACCTAAGTCTTCTAGAAAAAAATACAACAGGCTAGTATTGTTTGATGTTATAGAAGACAAAAAGCATTCCTGCAGCTAGGAAAGTCCTGCAAACCTCATTTTATATGTTTGTCTGTCCCCTCTCTGCATATATATAGAATGTAAGGAAGAAGGTATGTCACAAGAGAGTAAATTAGGAATTAAATGCAACTATTAAGTAAAAGCAATATCCCTGGTAAAATATGTACATCTTTCCAGAGATTACATCTGACACTATGTATTTGAATCCATTTAAGTTTTAAGCTTGCATGCTTTTTATAATTGCATTTTTTCTTCTACTCACAGCCAAGTACTCAACTGTGCACTAAGTCCAATGGACTTCATTAGAATGTAAGTATGCATTGGAATTCATTAGATCTCTACACTATCCATTATTTTCCTTGTAGCATCAGATAACTAGCAAATAGCTGGGAAAAGTCACCATACCATGAAAAAAATCCCCACGTTTATTTTATAAATAGCCATAGGGAGGTATAAAGGCTGTCAAAATAAGGAAATGGATCAAGAATTCACAGTACAAATTTTTGTATCAGAAGCAGAAACACAAACAGCGACCTTTCTGAAAAGAAAGAAGCTCTTTATTTGTCTTTTGTTGCTGAATACAGGCAACAATAATGACCTAAATGAGACCTGCTGAGTGCAAACAGAAAACAAATGCGTAGTGGATTTCTAGCATCAGCCACTCTCAGATGCTTAATTGGAAATTGTTAAATACACAGAGTTACCAATTTATTTTAACAAAAAAGCACTCACAGACTCTAACCAGTTTCAGCCTTGACACCTGTTGAGTAGCTCCTACCATCAAACAACTAATTTGGCTTTGACACTGAGTAAATATCAGGGCTCAACCATTTTTGTTAACTACAAATATCCAAACCCATCAGCGTTTGGTACACAAGTGTGGTATTGGATATATCTGGGAGACACTATTCCTTTAGTAGAGTAAGATAGAAGGAAAGGAAAATATTCCAGTACACTAGGATCTGTTTCTCTTCAATCTTTTCCCCAAAGCTCCAGGAAAAACACTGTAACAGCTGCAGTTGATCACTGTCCAGAAGTCTCTGAAGTGGCAATAATCATGTAAAGGTTGGAGGAAATGTGACTTCAAATTGATGCCACAAGGAGCCAAAAAAAACCAAGCCAAATCAAACCAGAAAAATTTAGCCTGGGAAAAGTGAGTAGACAGATAAACCATAACAAGGCAAAACTGGCAAAAAGGAATCTGAGCCCTGCTCAAACCAAACAGGCTGGAGTGAGGCTGAGCAGGAACCTGCCTGGTTGTGCTGGGCAGCTGATGGCTCAGACAATCTCTCACCAGAGACAATCTTCTTGACAGTTTATCCTCCATCTTTTTATCTTTTTACCTTTTTCCTCACACCAGCCAAAAGAATCTCCAAATGTATATATGTATGTCTGTGTGTATATGTGACATTTATGTTTATAACACATATAACTTCAATAGCTTGAGTTTTGGAAACAGTTTAATCTAATTACAGTGATAATAAAGACTGGAAAAATTAGTCTGTTCTCATACCTAAAAAGCATAAATGGTCCCTCAAAAGTATCTACAAATAGATAAAATAAAATAAGTACTTTTACAAGCTATTTAGAGAACGTCAGCCTTTGGGAAAACAATCTTTTTTCAAAGGTATTTATCCTGTTTAACAGAGATTTGCTTTGCAATTTTTAAATACCTAAATGTTTTTGTTCAAAATCCAGGAAACTTGTAATGGGTAGGTATTATATAACTTGCAATGCCTTCTTAGACTTCAAAGTTTTAGGAATTATAAGTGGCTGGATGAAAAGAATATTCCAGTTATGAATTTTAAGTATAATAAAGAGCAGTAATTATTCTTGTCTTGCCTCCAGCAGGCCTCAGACCAGTATTGTTGAAGCAGTTTGTTAAATCCGCGGCAATTGCGCTATTAAGCTGAGTTACACTCAGGTAAGAGCAAACATTAAATGAGGGGCATAATTACAGTTTGTCCCTGTAAAACTGACTGGAACAGGGCAGAGCTAGACAGATTAGCTCATGTAAACTGCACATTTGTCCCAGCCCTTTCACTGAAGTGATAGAAGAGGGGAATGCTGCCTCTTTAAACAATGTATTTTTAATTATGATTTCTAGTTTAGATGATTGTAGAGAAAAAAGTTGAACCAAACTTTGACTTTTTTCTGAACATAGAGATTATAATCAAAAAAGCATGTAAGATGTTTATTTTTGCAAATATAACTATTTTAAAGTCATCCTATTTTGAAGACTGACTGGCACTTTGGAGTTCTTACAGTTGGTAATGCTAGAAAGCTCTGAGGCTATGTGGACCGACTTCAGCAGGTCAAAAATATGCATGCTATGAAAATGTGTCATCCAGAAAGTTTAGTGTTGGGTAATTGGCTTCCTTGGCTTTCTCCCTCATTGTAGCTCCAGGAGCAGATTCCTTTCTCTGGACACACTCTCCTTCCCTTGTCCATGTACTCACAACTCTCTAGCTGAGAATTAAATAGGGTTAACGTTACATTATTTTCTTCATATTTTTTTTTCTTTAAGGCCTTAAAACTGGCCGCTGCATCTTCTTTCAGTGGCACCAAACCTGATGGGTGTTTTCATTCATTGTCTGTTTTCTCCCCTGCATTCTGTCACACCATACCTGGCTATGAACTGCTGCTGCTTAAGGGGCTTCCATAGCACACAAAAAGAAAGAGAAAATTCCTCAAACCTAGTTTAGAGGTTCATAAGAAGCATAACTGCTCTTTGGTAATGCCCTTTGATTCACTTCAAAACTGCAAAAATGCAGTTTAACCTTTTACTGGCAATAGAGCCACAGTTCTGTGATATTGTCTGACAAATGTAGGGCCTTGTGTGTAAAACCCTTCTATACCAAGGAGCCGTGAGCAGTGTCCATGATTTACTATTTAGTGATGACCATCTCTTACTGGACGTAAACTCATTTTCTACAGGAAGTCAGAAAACATACAAACAGCACTGCCTTTAATGAAATGGTGATGTGTATGAGGGGAATCTGTCGCTACCAATAAAGCAGCAGTGTAAAGGATCAGTCTACCCAAACTTAATAGGTTGTTTTAAAGGCTTCCTTCACCCTGAAATAATTACTAAAATTGCAAGGAAGTCACTGCTTTCTAATAAATATGTTTATTTTCTCATACGTACATACATATATATATATACATATATACAATTGAGACATAATATTTTAAATTAGTCTGGTTAACTTAACTCTATAAATTTTCTTGGAACATTGCCCTAATCTTCACATTCCCTTTTGCTTACTGACCCCACAGTCAGAGATTTCTGTTTATAGTGACTGCCCTGTTAAAACAATATTCTACTGAGTTTTTGGCCTAATGGTATTTAACCAGGAAGGGTCAGTAAATTACTTTCACTAGTATAAAGTATCAGCAGAAAAAAAAAAATAAAAAAAAAAGAGAAAAAAGCTTTGAATAACATTTCAGGTAACCAGTGTTTAGAACTGAGCTCTTAGTACAAATTCATCCACAGGGCAGAGAGACATTAATTCCAAGCAGGCTGAAGTCCCTGGCCGTGTAGGTTTGGTTGAGCATGGATTCAGACTTTGGTTGCAGACTTCAGCCCAGCAATAGAAAGGAAAGTTATACTGAACTTAGAGGCTCACAGTTTTGATCTCATTGATTGTTTTGACTGGATAAAAGAATCAAGCAATTGGGATAGAGCACTTAACTCTTTTAAGTTTGATTAAGAATTTATGGCTTATTAACCAATTAATGTTTCTTTAAGCTCTTAGTGCCTTAGCATGGCTGGGCTACTCTAAATTCCTAAGGAGACTTAAGCATCTACAGTGTCTTAGCATAGTTAAGATTTCTTCCTTCACTAAAAAGACTTAACCATGTTAAGGTTCCTTAAGCATTTAACAAAGTTTATATGCACTGTAGCTGTTGTCAATTTCCTTCTTAATTTCTAAACAAGCAAAATCAGTGTAAAGAATTGTGCAATAAGAATTTGAGAGATCAAGCTTTTAGCTGAGACACTCAAGAAATTAAGTTACCCTCCAAGTTAGCTCAGGCATGATGACTGATTGAGCATTTCCTTTGTGGAGCAGAAACCTTCATCAAGTGGTTCTGGCTATGCCACCAGAGAGAATTCTTCTGTGTTGATAAATCACTAGTGCATTGAATTACTGAAGTGCATGACCATAGAGCCCCTAATTTTTAAACTTAGGATTTGTTTTTATTGTGTTCATATATGTATCCTAAATTATTAAAGTATTCATTAGCTTATGAACATCTTAATCCTATAGAGTTAAGCAAAAACTAACTTTTACACAGGTCAGTAAAGCCTTTGTAGGAAAGAGATCTAAGTCAGGACAGACTTAGACTTAGACTTAGGACTCAATGGCACTGAGTCCTTCCTCCTCTACTTCAGCTTATTTTGTTAAGTCAATAAAAAATGTTTATTTCAAATTGCTTACATGCAAAAAAAAAAAAAAAAAAAAAAAAAAAAAAAAAACCACAAAACTAAGCAATGCTTGAATTGTGTAAATCTTTCATGCACTTATGTGAGGAGAAAAAAGAATAAAATTAGATTGTTCATTTTGAGCTAGTTGAGCAGGAAAGAAAACCACTTAAACATACTGTTACCTAGTTTATGCTTAGCTCTTCTTTTAAGCATCAAGATTGACATGACTGAGAATTGTGTTTGTTCAGATGAAAAATTCTAATTCTACTCCTAATGATTATAACAGAAGTGCAGTAACCTGTATGATTCACCGACAGTTATTCCAGATGAAAAGATAGGTGTATCTATCCACAATGCAAAGTAAAATTGGGATGACTTTCAAAGATGCTCTGATACGAAATGCTATTATTGCTGCCTCAAACTATAAAAAACTCCACTCTTTCCTTTGTATGCAGGGTAGCTTTTGAAGGAAGTGAAGACAAGTTATTTTTGAGGCAGCATTTCATGGAACACGTAGTAAAATGGATTTTCTCCTTTCTTCAGTTTATTATTCTGGTGTAGGTTTTGCGGTTGGAGTTTTTTTGGGTTTTTTGTGACATATGCTGTTATTTTGCAAAGATAGTTTTTTGAAGGTGCTTTCATTCACCCACACAGTCTAAGAGTTTCATATAAACACAAATGCCAATTCTCGTACCCGACTAAGACAATGGATGACAGCCATAGGTAACAACAGGTATCCCTCCTTTACAAAGTCACCCTTCCATGGTCCCTTCCTGTTTAGTCAGCCAAACAACTTGCTTGTCTTTCATAGGAATTACCTGAGGCTAAAACCATTCACAATGTCAGAGGCTGAATTTAAGGTTCTTGAGCTTCAAGAGCTCATCACTTTATTACTGCACTTTATATTGTAGCCTAAGCTACAATTCCCAGTTACAATTCCCAGCAGCTCCAGCTGTGACAGCTCTGCAATCCCTCAGATGATGATTTTGAATGTCTAGTAAGAAAAGAAGCACACATGGTTAGGTGTCTAGCTGTGGAAAAGATAATTATTTTTTCCCCCCACCATACAGAACCTCTACAGCACAAGCAGATATAGTCCTTTATCCTCTAATTTCCATCACTTCTCCACAGTAAGTAAACTCTGTGGCTTTGCTCTGAACTCAAGGCCTACAAACTACCCCTCTCCATTCACAGTTTTCTTTTACCACAACACTCCAGACATCTTCAGTTTCTGAATAGTGTCAGTGATGGCAGCCAGATATCTATGACACAGACAACAAAGGCTTTCCATCTGCACCACAGTCCTTTGAATGAGAACAGTAATGCTCTGGACTCTTTTGGACTGATTCTGACTGTATGTTGCCCCTGTGAAGACATCAGAGGCTGCTAAGCACAAAAGGGATTAAAAAGCTTGTCCTGGTTTAGGGCAAACGTGGGAGAAAACCTCCAAAGGGGTTCCTCTAGAAAGAGGATTCAATCAGCCCCTCCCCCAGCTGGTTCAGGAAAATATTTCCTTGTAAAAAAGTGGAAAAAAGCTGTTTATTTAACAGCCAAAGCATTCACCAGCACAAGAAATGAACAATATTAAAAAATAAAACCTCTTGCCAATCTGAAGAGATGACAAACTCAGAAAGTCCCTTCATGGGCTGTAGCTCAGCTCACCCAGTCTCTTATCAGTCCCTCCAGTGCTGGAAATGCCACGGCCCAGGCCCAGCCCAGTGGCCACAGGTGCGAGCTGCTGGTGCTCCTCTGGGTGTTCAGCCCAGAGCAGGTTTGAACAGGTCCAAGAAAAAGAAAAACCACAGTCCAGGGAACTTCTCAGCTAGCTAAAAACTAACTAAAAAGCAAAAGAGAGCCCTGTCCCGCTGTCTGTCTGTGCTGCAGACAGCACAGTCCAGGAGCAAGGAGTGCAATTTCTGAAAACAAACTTTGCGCTTCTTCTCTCCCCCTTCGCTCTCAGAACCTGTCTTTAAGGTGCAAAACTTATTTCTGGGCTAAACAGATGAATGGGGATACAATTCAGAAGCATAAAGTCACCCCAGGACAAAGCCATAATGGCTGTGCCAGGACTTTGTGGAATATGGGAGCAAAGCCATCTAAAACACCAAAACAGGAAGCAACTGCAACTTACACAATTCAAAAACAAGTTCAGGTAAGCTGGAATTTTGTCCATTCTTCATGACTGACCCTGACACAAAGTTTGTTGCCCATCATGAATCTGGCAATTCTGCCCATTTTTTCTCTCATGGCTTATGAAGATGAGTATCCCTGTACATTTGAAAGGCTCATGGCAGGACAGCCTTGCCTCTTGAAGTCATTTGGGCATCTAAGCTGAAGATGCCACGTGTGTGCTATATGGGGTTTGTTGAGCATTGCAATCTTCCCTTGTCCCTACAGACTCAAACACTACCAGTCTAATCCAGGCTTCTCTTCCCATTGACTCCCTTTCTCTGTAGGCATTGCAGCTGCTGCAGGGCTTGGTCTTGTTCTTCTGACTCCTGAATTAACCAACTTCCTCCAGCATGCTGGTGGCAGCAGGTCACTAAAGTACTGGAGAGACAGATACCATGTCTTCTGTTTACAAACTCACCCTAGGAATGTTCAAGCCAGAAATGGAAATCTCAGTGTGAATGTAATTGCTAATCATTACTGACTGCTTGAACTGCACTCCAGATTTGGGGCAAGAAGAATCTAACCCCACATCAAATTGCAAAGGGCCATTACCTTCCCCTGCAGTTTGTCTGGTCCTTAGGTCACCTTGAAATGTTATTTAATGACTCTATCAGCAATTCCATCCCACCTCTTTCTCCAGCTTCTTCTGCTTCCTTCTTGCACTGAACCGGCATAATGGGTTTCATCTCATGCTTCATGTTTTCGGTGTAAAAGAGCAAGACAAGAGAGTGTCTGAGGGCCAAGGGCTTGCAGGAGCACATTCCAGGATTTTCTGTGAAGCTTTTGGGCCTGGGCATCTACTGTACACATCAGTATTGCATGGGACTGATCTCCGTCCATCAGGCAGTTCTTTCCCATCCCATGTTGCAGTAAATTCACATAGGCAGCAATTTTTCAAAGGCTTTTAAGTAGTCCATACTCAGTTGATTTTCACAGGGAAAGTAAAAAAAAAAGTGTAATTCTAAACAAAATTATCCCTTCTTGCCAATTTCAGGGCTCTGCAGTGAGCCCAAGTGGGCTCTGCAGTGAAAATATCTCCTGATTGTTTTTCCCTTCTCTCCCTCCCTCCCTCCCCTGCCCCCCACCCAGTAAAATAGAATGTTTTTCCTCAACACTCATTCTTGGAAATCATTCTATTTATTTTAGATTCAATTTTCCAACACATCTCAGCTTGAGACACAGACATGGCATGGAAAATTTCAGCCTAAGCATTTAGTGTTTGACAAAGTTACAAGCAACTGGGACTTAAAATGGGAAGAGTTTGGCAATTTAGAATGCACTAACAGCCTTCCTTCTAATGAACAGTCTTGTTCAAAGGTTATTAATAGACTCAAGAACAAGTTTGAAATTCAGAATAGACCAAAAATGATGCTGGTGTCCTTTCTGAACTTTC
Source organism: Urocynchramus pylzowi (assembly GCA_013397555.1). Lineage (NCBI taxonomy): Eukaryota > Metazoa > Chordata > Aves > Passeriformes > Fringillidae > Urocynchramus > Urocynchramus pylzowi. Next base: position 1,697,286 of record VZRH01004591.1, read on the forward strand.
TAGTCTTTATGGTAAAGTACTTACTTTACCATATGAAAAATCATTGGAAAGCAAAGTTGTGTGACTAAAGCCGGTATAAATCTAACTATAATTTTCTGGTAGGCTTAAAAGTTGAAATATTGTCTTTAGCTTCAGTGGTGATATTAACAAAATGCAGTGTAGCACTAGAAAAGCTATAGAAAAAGAAATTGAGAATGATCTCCAGAGATAAAGGAATGTGCAGGATGGAGTAAAGTAATTTGCATAAAAATTGTTAGATTGGTATTTAATTGAATTATATTGGATCTTATATTTTTTAGATAATATCAGTTTGAGTTACTATTATAGGTTATTATAGACTAGTGTATTATTTAAAATATATATTCTTGACATATATTAAAATATATATTTATATATTTTATATAAAATATATATATTTATAATATAAATAATATATTTATATATATTTTATATATATAAAACATATATTTATATATTAAAATATATATATTCTTTTGACAATGTGCTTACCTGGTAAAGTCACCTGTTTAAAACACTCGTGTTTTCTAATGTATTGAAATATGATAGCACTAAACAAAACCTATTAAATTGGTGGTTTCCATCATTCTCATTCCAAATCTCTCCCACAGGTGCCTGGATTATGTTTGCAGCAGATTCAGCCTTGTGCAGCAGGCCAAGGATGGTACAATTTGCTGAGTATTGTTGATTGATGCTGTATCATTATAGTACAGTCAGCCCTTTCTTTCCATGTCCCTGTTCTTGTTGTTCAGCCATTAAAATAATACTTCCAGGTTAAAAATGCCACATTTTTAAAGCTTATTACACGTGAGTAACACTGTTGTGGCACGTTAAAATGCCACAATGCTAAGAAGAGTGCTAAATAATCGAATAAATATTGCTGTGTTTAGACTGTTCCTGTTTGTGGAGAGAACTCAAAACCTGAAAGTACATTATGTGCCATAACATGATACAAAATGTGCTCTAGCAAATAAAAAATACTGCTGACAACTCCTGTGATGACTGGTTTAAGCCATGGTGTAGAAGCAAAACTGCTATTTAATACCTATATGTATAGGGTTTTTATGTAAAATTTAAGCAATGTTCAATTTTTTTAATCTAGCTGAAATTTCTGATGTTCAATTCTCTAAGTAGTGATTTCATAATTTTTCTGTTTATTGGTGATTTCCTCAAGAACTGAAATTTGTACTTGAGTTAGACCTCTGAGATATAATATTAATAACTGAGATATTTCAATGTGTGTGTTTAATGAAAAATTACTGGCCAGTGGTCACTATATTATTATTCTCTTGCATTAAAAATAAACCCGCAGACTGTATACTGTATGTATGATTTTAGTCATACTCATGCTTGGTTTTAATCTGGCTCCCCTTGATTCCATAGCAGCAGTGAGGAAAATCATGCAGATCTTTCTAACTGATACAGCAGTTAGAAAATCTGATGCTTTTTGGTATATTTTTAATCTCAGCACTCCCAAACAGCAGGTCACAATATTCTGCTACCTCCCATAACACGTGGAACACTGAAGTGTACCCCATTATCCTTGCTTTAGTGCCGACTGTTGTTAGTCAAGCCAGAGATCTAAAAGTTGATGACTGCAGCAGCCCCAAAACATTGATGCTTCTGATTTTTGTGGAAATCTAGTTTATGGTAAATTCTTTTTAATGTTACTATTTATTTGTTTGCAATGGTAGGTGGGGTTTTTTTGGGGTTTTTTTTGGGGGTTTTTTTTTGGTTTTTTTGGTTTTTTTTTTTTTTGTTTGTTTGTTTAAATCAGTTCTGATGATGTCTCCAAGAATCTTGATATATTGTGGGCTCTGCCAGGATATTTTACTGTGTGGTTCATCCACACCACCAACTTGGGCCAAGGATTAAAAAATGGGGTTAGTTATAGACCTCTCAAGATCTCAGATGAAGATTTGCTGTTACTTACATTGCTAGATTTCAAAGTGATGCAAGCCTGTGGGGATGAATGAAAACAGTGCTGGAGATGTCTAGGTAGTCAGGCTGGAGGTGTGACCCCTGGTCACATAGACCTTCACTGCCTGCTGGAGCCCCTTGGTATTCCATGGGTTTTCTTCAGAGGAACAGAAATCCACCTGCTTGGCTCAGCTTGCTAATGGCGCTAAGAGAACAGAAAAGTGTACACATAGCTGGAGGAGCTTTGAGGAAAGTTAAGAAATTATATAAACAGGCTGCATTCTGTTCTACTTGATCATTTTGGGGATTAGGAACCGATCCTTTCCAAAAATCGTAGGTGAGGATTCTGTTACTCCTCCAGAAACTGACAGCAACTCAGGAAAAAAGAGGCAGAAAGCCAAAGAATTGTCTGGGCCATTTTGCAGTGTTGGGTGACATCAGGTCAAATTCAGTACAAATGCAGAATTTGCCCTGGTTGCTGCTTCAGAAATTTGCAGCGTTTTGCTTGCTTAGTTTCCTTGGAAATGCTGGCAGATATGCAGGGAATCAGGGACTCTCTGGAGTAGAGAAAGAAAACCCAAGACTGAGAATGACCGCTTAACATAGTGTTTAGGGCTCAGACAGGGAGCCCTGTATTCTAGTTGGTGGTCAGAGAGCAGCTGCTTTTACTTTAAATGAATATATGATAAAATAATTTCTCTTCAGGATGGAGTTAAAAAAGGTAAAACCTGTTTCTCTCTTAGCTTAGGCCACAGCACTTCCTTTTTTCTTTGAAAGAAAATATCACTGCCCAGAATCAAAGCCAGTTTGTGACTTTCCTGCTGCCAACTGTCAGGTGTCTAAATCCTGGGTATATGCACCTCTCCAGTTAGTGTTTCTAATAGCAGCCAGGTAAACAAGTTCCTGTTCTCTTGTCCCATTCCAAGTAGTCCTGAATTGTGTATAAACTTAGTTGTTCAACTACAGTCAGAGACTCTTGTGTAGCAAGGTGTCAGAAAAAGTCCAAATGAGCAGCAAATAGACCAGAACTGCAATACATGATTCCCTGGTTGCCAGCCCCTAATTGCAACAGGAGATGCTGATGTCTGCTTTCACACATTTGCTTTAAATCAACAAAAACTATATGTCTGTGAAAAGAAGCTAATCCTGTATGACATGGAGCATCAGATCTTATTGCTATTATCTATTTAAGCTTTCTATCTGTTGTTTGGATCTGATTTTTTTGTTTTAATTTGAAGGAAAAAAATTGGAAAATTATTATAAGCTACATTCACCTATGTAATTGTCCTTGCCTAAATTACTGCTTTTCAATAGCAAGCTTTCTTTAAGTATGGCAATGCAGTTTTGGCATGATACAATGCATAATTCTTATGTTTCTCCTTGTAAAATTCCACTATGGTCATCATTTCCAGCTGATCCGCCAAAAATTTTGCTCTTGGCTCCTATTTTATAAGTACAATGGAGGCTGTGCCAATAGTTTGTGCTTATCTAGCTTGGTTACAACAGTTACAGTCTGGTTTTCCAGCCTTAGGAAACAACTGAAACAATATTGATTTGCATCAAGCCTGCCAGTTTAACTGGCACCATAATCAAGATTCCAGTAGCTTTCTAAGTTTGGGGATTTTTTCCCAGTGTATCTGCCATGTATGCAACTTCATTAAAAATAAGGAGAAACTATGCTGGTTTGAGATTTTTTTTTTTTTTAACATGATTTCAAGACTGGAAGATTAGCTTCTGTCAGTGTCATGAACTTTTTCAATTAATTTTTTAAACAATGCTGTCACATAAGTTTTTGGTGGGAACCTAACACTCCAGCATCGGTTAGGAAGCTACACTTTACTCAAAAAATTCTTTGCTAACTTGAGGTGGTATTTTCTTTCTTACTAGAGGTTAAAAACATGTCCATGTTGAAAACATGTTTGTATCTAACTTTGAGATATAAAAATGCAAACCACTAATGTGCATGATTCAACTAAAGCTATACTGAGCTTATTCTTACATTTGAAAAAAAAAATCACAAATAAATTCTTTATGTGGGATATAAACACAGAAAAAGTCAAGCCTAAAGAAACCTTAAAAAGTAGTGATGAAATAAGAAATACAACTGAAATTTCATTTTAACCATATAGTTTTATATTTGTGGTAATGCATGGATAAACATTTAGAACTGGTATAAAAAAGTAGCAAGAATGTGTGCTCACAGCTTAATATTTTACTATGAAATTCCAAGTGTATAAGTAAGTAATTACTCAGCTAAGCCAAGTTTGAACGCTCTAACCAATTCTTGCTAAAATAGATTTCACCTCACTAGTAGAAGGGTGTCAGCAGAATTTTGTTGTTTACCATATTAATTTCTTCAAACAAATGCCTAATATCTCATTTTTGCAGTCACAAAAAGCCTTCCAGAGGCTTATACACCTGCTACTTTCAACAGGCAAAAAGAGGTGGAGACAAACTTTGAATATATAGAAGAAGACACTTTTAAGAGTGATGATGAACATGACTTTAAAATAGCAGGCCTTTCCACAATACATGGCAGAGCAAACATGATTGGTATCTATGTTAAAAAGAGGCAGTGTGGAAATCACACTTATTTGACATTAATGCTTTCAAGCCTCTTATTTGGCAAGATAAGAGAGTCCTAAAATGTAACAATTGAGTATCTTAGGTTTTCATATTGATGTGCAAGTGGCGACTAATTCTTATTTTTTATTTATACACCTAATGTGCATGAGCATCTAATCAGCTGAAAGTAAACACTAGCATCTTTAACACAAAGCATTTCCAATGCATTTATGATGTCTATAAAATTGCTATTATATTTATGCTTTAAAAATCTTTGTTTTTTCAGTATTTCCCAATCAGAAGTGAAAGCTTTGCTTATACAGTTATGCCCATATGTAGATACCTAAATCCACTTGAACACGTTTGCCTTGTGAATTGGGAATGAAATTTCCCCTGTACAATGAAGGGGTTTATTCCTAGCATTTGATCATTCCAATATAGATACTGAGAAGTTGAATTAATTACTTAATAAATTAAGTAGGAAATAACATAATTTAACTGAAAACAGAGAGTGAAGTTCGATTACTGAAGACACGAACTACATTTCACCCAGACCATCATGATTTGGAATACTGCAGGGAGTTATAAGGATATCATACCAGCAAGCTGCAACTGGGATCCAATTTATGAACTGTAACCTCCACAGTCTTTTAAAGTTTGTTTTTCCTTTATTTTAACTAACTGGTTTACAGGTAAGTTCTTTTAGAAGTTTAGTGTATGTGAAAGATCACTAAAAAACCCCCAATTTGCTGTTCTAATACTTTTTTCTCTTAGATTACCAAATTGATATTTTGAAAAATATTTTTTTTTAAAAATTACTTTTAAGAATTGCTGCATGGGTTTCATTCCAAATCCAAAGATACTGACTCAAGTTTTTACAGTTTTAGGGGAAACTATTGATAGATATGTTGAGTTGAAGATGCAAGGTGCATCAGTTCACCTCCTTGGAGTGGATGCAAAAGGTGATTGAAATGCACAGCAAAATACTATTGCTCAACTTCTTTAGGGAGCTTTGAGTAATTTCATTAATCCTTTAATATGATGCACTGAGAACTGAGGTATCAAGTAGTTTCTTGTCTTTTCTCTTTAATCCTGGTGGGTTTGGTTTTTTGGGTTTTTTTTTGTTTTGTTTTTTTCTTTTTTCAACTTGGACTATGGCTGCCTGACTAAACCACTCCACTCCACCTGGGTAAGGAGTGGGTGTCATTGTCGGGATGCCACCCCTTATCCCGAAGCGGCTATTCCCAGGAGGGGACGCGCTGAACCTGTGCGAACGTGTGCGAACTCCTGGATCCTGGAAATACCTGGAGTCAGGGCCACAGTGCCCGAAGTCAGGGCCACGCATTGTAAACTGCTCTAGGAATAAAGGCGCTGCATAAATACACTGTCTTTTTACATGAGTGTCATTGCTTTAATAGGAAAAACATTAAAGAAGTTTCCATAGCCCCTTCAGCGTGCAAAATACAAAGCAAAACAAAAAATACAAAACAAAACACTCGAACAAAACAAAATACCCAAACTATCCTTCTAAGAAGAAAAGAAAAGAAAAGAAAAGAAAAGAAAAGAAAAGAAAAGAAAAGAAAAGAAAAGAAAAGAAAAGAAAAGAAAAGAAAAGAGAAAAGAAAATAAAAACCACCTTCAAGAACGAGTGTTGTGTTGCAGTGACTCTGCTCGTCCCCTCTCGCTCCCCCGAGGCCGCGGTGAGGGAGCCGCGCTGCCCACGGGCTCGGCTGGCGGAGAGCGCCGGTGGGGATGGTTCTGCCCTGCGCTGTTTCCCTCCCTCGGGCGGGATCCCGGCTCACGCCGGCCGCCGCAGGTGCCCCGCTCGCTGCANGCCGAGAGGCGCGGAGCCTGCCGCGCTCCCCAGGACGGCCGGCGCTGCTGAGGTGGGAAGGCGGTGAGGGGGGACCCGGGGGGTCGGTGCTGGGCATGAGGAAAGCGCTGTGCTCTGGGGGGGCCGCGGGCGGACCAGCGGGTCCCCGGGAGCGCGATGGGGTGACGGCGGCCGCCGAGGCGTGGAAGGGCCGCACTGTCCGGCTGGAGCCGCCTGAGGCGGGGGATGTCGGCGGAGCAGGGCTCGAGTGATCTCGGAGAGCCCTCTCCAAACCCCAAACACAAAAATGCCCCTCAGTCAGGAGCCCGGAAAAGCCAAGCGGCAGGTGGGTTTTGCCCAGCCCGTGGCTCGGGCAGCGGGCGGGAGGTGCCAAGGGCCCGGGCAGGGACTCTGTCCCCGTGTGCCCGCTCTCCCGGGAAGGCCACCAGGTGCCTGGGGAAGGCTTCGCTGGTGTTGCTGAGGGTGTGAAGGAGCTAGCTGTCTGTGATGGTGTGTGGGTGATTGAGCCAGGTGATGGGATAGAGGTGTGTCATCCTTTACTGTGAAATTAGGCAGTGAGAAGGTTCATAGGCAGCATTCATTCATGGCTTCTGGATGTACCAATTACCTGCTGTGTGAATAAATTAAGGTTATGTCAGTTGATCAGAAGCAGGACCTTCTATCTGAGCTTTAACGGGGCGGGGAGGAGAGGGAACAAGGAGATGAATTAGTTGTCATTGATATTTCACTTTTTTCATAATCTCGCCCTCTTCAGGAAGCCCTTTGAGTTAATAAATCTGAATACATTTGTAACTCTCAAGTAGCTGCCAGCAGTGTAGGAGTGATTACTTTTTGAGTAATTCATTCTTTTTTCCTTTTTTTTTTTTTTTTTTTTTTTTTTTTTTTTTTTTTTTTTTTGGGGTTTTTTTTGTGTTTTTTT
>VZRH01004591.1:1704564-1721426 GCA_013397555.1 Urocynchramus pylzowi
TTTTTTTTTTTTTTTTTTTAATTACTGGGGTTTCATCTGGCATTTTGAAGGCTGATTTTGATCTGTTCTTCCTTCTCATAGAATAGGTTCAACAATAAATAAAATACTCATTGGGGCTCAGTAGTGATATCTTTCCCTAGCTCCTGCTGACACCTTTTGCTGAACTGGCCTTTATGGTTTCTATCCCTCTCTGTTTGACCAGTCTTTATTTACTCATGTGTAATGGAGTAATGGATGTGAAATTAGGACAACTTAGTAGTTAATAAAACTTCATAAACTTTTGGATATTTGATTCCTTTGTAGAGTGCTGGTGAACCTCTGTTCATATTTACAGTAGTAGTAGTGGTATATATGCCATGTACATACAGCTTTAAAATGGTTTTGCTGTAGTGCTATATATTTAAAGGCCTTAAATGTGACTCAGAAGTAAGCTGAGGCTGCTTTGCACATGTTGTCTGAATCTCATGGTCAAACATTGCTAGCTCAGTTAATTTTACTTTGTACATTGTCTCTGACTTGGTCACATATAAGCATGTTACTGTCTATAGAGCCTTTAATTTGAGTTGACTGGCCCTGCTACAGCTGCCTCAGCAAAGCCCACATCAGCTCTCCTTTCACAAAATACTGGCACAGGACAGTCTGAATGCTGACCTTCTACTTGTGGGGAGGTAGTTAAATGAAACCTTGTCTCCATGTAGGATTTTATGACAAAATGACTCTTAGAAAAGTCAAGTACATGTCAATAAAGGTAGACACTGGTGCTTGGGACTGAGACCTGCAGTAGCTGAGGGGCTGTAGCCATGCAGTGCTTCCCTCTCCCATGACAGCTTGGAGAACAGGGCTGCCTGTTTTGAAATCTGTATTTCAAAATATATTATGTATATTTTCCAAAAGCAACAGGTAACATTGTAAAATTAAATTACCTGAAAATAACTAATGGTTTTTAAAAATAAATTCGTCTGGTCATTATTGTTTTGACTAGACTTTCAGAATTTTTGTCATCATGGCTGATGCTTACTTTTAAATGCTCTGGTTTCCAGTGTATAAGTAATGTAAAGTTCACAGAAGGAGTGGAAATCATCAGACTGATGCTGAGTTTCCTTTTTCATAGATAAAAACAAAATCCAAGTACACAGGGTATGCTGTATGCCTTTGCCCGCTACATGGTTAAGAGATACCCTAAAAGAAGTTTTTTTGGTTTTTTTTTTTTTTTTTCCCAAGAATGCAGGATAAGGATGGGATTGGGAGAAAATTGCTTGCAGAAGAGCTATGGAATAAAATACAGGCTAATGAAAGAGTATAGTTAACTTCATATTCTGCATCAGAAATACATATTTAAATTTTTTACAAAGTTAATGTGAGTCTTAAGGAAGATAAGTAACTTCATGCTAAATGTTCTGGTGGGCAGAGATAAAGAAGAATCTACCTCTGTGTAGAGTGAAACTTGGATAAATTCATAGCATGAAAAAAGGACCTACAGTGTAACTCCCCCAGAAGGGGCTCACTGCTGCATATACTTTTACTCTGTTAAGGTGGGGACATTATCATTTACCAATGGGAAGGATTTCCCATTTCGTAACAAGACATATGAAAATGTATCACCCTGCATGGGAAACTTGGCATAGCCAGCCAGAACCTTTTTTTCCATTTCAATAAACTAAGCCAGATTTTAGTATGGATGGAGAGCACATTTTCACATGCTTAATGATTTTTCTAATCCTGTGACCTGTGTGCCTTAGGGAAATCTTCCAGGAGCGCCCCATGAACTTGCTGTGTGGCTGTATTATACCACCTTTGGGATTTGGATGTTTATTTGGAAACAGCAATGGCTGGAGAAGAGAGACGTGGTGTTTTCAGTAGATCAGGGTAGAACAAAGTAAAGCAGTTTGAAACCTAAGTCTTCTCTAACTAGTGTTTGAATATCTGTGTGATTTCTGGCCCTGACTTACTTTATGCCTCTGTTATGTGTAGGTAAGGAAAGTTTTTCTATAAACTCTGAAAAATAGCATGGCCCTAGTGTCAGGCCTATTGAATTGTCTGAATTAACACAGATCTTTGCTGAAGTAGTGGATAGGGTAGATATATGTTTCTCAGACTTCTTGCAAATGTGAGCACTTATCCTTCTCTTTTTATGCACTTTGTAAGTAAAAAGTTACTTCTGTACCATTTTAATTGCTGTCAGTAGCCGAGTTCCTCGGGGTGCTGGATGGAAAAGGGCACAGAAATCAGCTGCAGTGGTGAGCTGTAGGTGTGAGCACTCAGTGCAGGGGCCAGGAGCAGCAGAGTGTTCCCAGCAGCTGAAGGGAGTGGTAGCTCCCTAGCCAGCAGGTAATTACAGCTGAGGCTGACTCCCCTGGAGGAAATGATATGCTTCAGTTTGGTTTTATTGTTTTTCTTGTTACTTTTTAATAGCTTAATGTTTTAATTAAGCTTTCCCCTATGTTTTACGACTCCCACCCTTTGAATTTGCCTGTTAGTTCATTGAGAGCTGCACCTCAGGTAAGAGAAATACTGGTTGGTTTGTGTCCTTATTTTTTTAGAAAATGTCACTTGTTGTCAGATAGCAGCATTACCAGAACCTCCATTGTGGCTTGTTACTGTAATTTCACCAAATAATAGTTTGTCTTTCATAAAACAACTGATTCACAAGTCCGTTTCTTTGGCTTAAATTTGATGAAGTGTATTACTACTAGCATAATTTATTTCTACTAGGGTAGGGAGAAGATGTGTGCAGCTGAACAAGATTGGAGGATTCTTTTTGTAAACAATTCTTAATTCTAGTCTGCTAATACTTCTAGTAAAATAAACTTTAAATTTTTGTCCAAGGTACTTTAAAGTGACGAGTTAAGAGGGAAACTTCTAACTTACAAATTAAATTTCAAAATGCAAACAGCTCATACAGTTGTTTCTCCTTTTATTCCTTAGTATAGTTTGCTGGTATTTTAACATAATACACAGAAATTTATGAGAAAAAAGCTGTCATTACCAAATACATTGGCTTCTAACTAAAGGAAGTTACCTAGTGTAGTGTTTGTGAGCCCAATACAGCAGCAGTTTGCCTCATGTTGGTGTCACCTGTATCTGCTGGCAGCCTGTGACATGAACACAGGCTTGGGGTAGGCTGAGACAATGGAATGTGCACCAAAGATCCAGCTGCTGGTTTGTTGGTCTGTTTATTAGTCAGATGCCTACCTTTGTTTAGTTCTAAAGAAAGCATTGTCTTTGCATTAAGAATGAAACAGAGTTTCTTCTAATAAATAAGGGAAAATCAGGCAAGTGTTGATTTTTCTGCGCAGTACTTGTTGGTACTTCAGAATGTAGCTGGATGCCAGTTTGTGTATTGGGACAAATGTAAAAGGTTTCTTTTAAATCCACAGAGTTTCCACTAAACATTTTTGATATTGGAGGAAAGGAAGGTTCTCCCAATGGAGCTTACCTTTGTGACACAGGGTATGGTCAAGCATGCTCTTGGCCACAACTCTTTGGGGTACCATGCTTACCGACTGACCTATCAGTTTTGTTTTTTGGTTTGGGTTTAACTTTGCTGAAGGCCCCCACCCTTGTACTCTGCAAACACAACTTGTGTGTGGCTGCTCCAGCCTGGTTGAATCAAAATTGTCTTGGTGAGCTTAAATATTTTCAGTAAGACATTTTAAAAGACAGACATAGTTTGCTGAGTCTTGCCATTACGAAGACTCACAGTGTCCTTCTTTTGCAATATCTAGATAGTGAGTATTACTCACTATCTAATTTTTAATGTACATTTAAGCCTGAATGTACATTTAAGTATTTTAATGTACATTTAAGCCTGAATCCTGTCATGTGTTAGATTATCCCTGTTTTTTTTTTTTTTTTTTGTGCAACAACAAAATGATCCTGGAAGTGGAATTTAAACATGGATAGGAATGTATTGACAGTTTTCAGGAGCTAGTTCAGCAAGCAAGCCTTGGCTGCACATGTTGGCAATCTGGATTGTGTATGTGGCTGTGGTGTCACATCAGTTTTAGCTCAGCCCCTCTATGTGCAGATACAAACAACAAATACTGCTTGGTTTCCACGCAGTGCACTAGAAGAAGATGTTCTACATTTCAGGATTAAGAGATGAAGAAGACTTCTAAACTTTTTGGAAATGTCACTCTGCTGAGTTTAAAATAGTTGTTTTCATTGTATAGCATGGCTACATCAGTCTTTGTCCCATCCTTCTCAGTGGAAGTTGACTCCAGTTTCAGTGTTTTGGCTCTTCTCATTTGCTATAGTGCCCTTAAATTAAAAAAATCCTTTCAGTAGGAATGTCATACCTGACAATGAACAATTGCTATACAATATATACTGATAAAGTTATGCTGTAATCCAGCTCTCAGTTGTCTCATTTATATCACATTTTTCACTTTGGAGAAGTGAGACAGCTCATGGAGGTTGTAAAAACATCATATTTGAATACTGTGCCAAGAGTGAAGGCTGCCCTTTGCTTGCATAGCTTGGACAGAAATGGAGTTATCTATACCCTTCTGGTGATACTGGGGAGAAGCATATGAAGAGAGATAAAGTAGGTACAGCTACTCCATTCCTAGGCGCCTTTTTTTGCTTTGGAACCACAGAAGTGTTGAAGTGTTGAAATAGATATGGAAGCTGAGGTGTGTTGGCTTCTTAGGAATACACTATGAATACTGAAATACAGCTTCTCTGGTTTTTCTGTAACCTTTCAGAAGTGTTAAAACAACTTTAAGATGCTGAAGTAGAAGATAGCACTGTTACTTATTTTGCTGGCATTTAAGGAAAGCTAGAACTGTATTTTCTTTAACTGGTCTATACCCACAAGTTGGCAGAATAATTAATGAAATAGATACTCAAAAGTTCCTGGAGGTGGCAAGAATGTCTTTCAGGAGCGTGTGCTGGGCACCAAATGCTGCATCAAAACATGCACTGTAGCTGTATGGAATAATGTCTACATGTAAACTTGTTTGTCCACTTCCATATGATAGTGAAATGTGAAGGACAAAGGCAGGAAAATGTGAGATGCTTTGAGTGGCCTCTAATAAACATGGCACAGGCTTTCATCAGAAACTGCACATTTTACAATTCCAACAGTGCACTATCTCAAGATCTTTAATGGTATGTTTTTTCGATGTCTGGAAAAGTGAGGGAGAGTTGAGAGAATATTTTTTTTTTTCTCTTTAGTAAAAAACATGCTGAAATGCTATACTTTTAATTCCAGACACACGATTCTTGTAAGCTGGATTTAATGCCTTCTGAGCTGTGTGTTGGTCATTCTCCTGCATCCAACTCTCTCCCTATGAAATATTTGTATGGCAGTCCTAATTTTTTGCTTCTCCAGGAGTGATGTTTACAATGTATTGTACTTCTCCTAAAATAAATGAGAGGAAAAAATTATGGTTATTTGTCCAGTTGGAATGACTATCAGTTATAAAACTGAATGTTTCGCTTTCTCATTTGACTTTTGTATTGTTCAAATTAAAATTCCTCTTGTTGTTCCCCTAAGATTAATTCTGTACGTAAAATGCTGGAGGTTGATAAGACTGAAAAAGTTGAGTTTTTATCTAAGGGAAGATATTAGGTCTTTGTAGGTTTTGCTAGAACATTTGATGCTTTTATTGGGTATGAAATGTAGTTGCTACCTTCTCTATTTTCTCTGTAGTTGCTACATCTTCTAACTCTTCAGTTTCTGCACAGTTTTAGTTGTATCCATGTTTTATGATGCAGAAGCGATGCCTTAAGGAATTCTCTGCTGTGCTGGATGGCATTCACCTTCATTAGTAGGTATGGACTCAAAAAGATGCTTAATTCTTTTCCCTCCACTGGAAGTGAGTTGCTTTTGCATCTGTGTTAGTATTCAACTGCAAATTTGGAAACCCACAGATGGGTTTTATGGGACAGAAAAGGCATTTGGAATAGTTTCCTGACTATGGAGCCAGTGTGGTTATCCATTTTTTATTACACATAATGCATATTACCCTGAATAGGTAGTACTCACTGGCACTCTAGGTTCTGATTGCTGTAGCACAGCCAAGCAGATTGTACAAGTTCTTTTGAAATTAATCAATGGTGTCTCACAGAACAAGATTGCAGTCTTAAAAGAAATCCAATCAAGCCATTGTGACTATATATAATAGCACAAAACTATTGACTCAATATGAAAAGTATCTTAAAAGAGTGCACTGCTGCAGCTAACTGCTAGCAGAATTAATACTCTAATCCAAATATCAGGCACATTGCACAGGTTCACTTGCTGGTTTGCACTTGTTACTGTGACCGGACTGATTTGTAAGTTGGGGGCAGGCAGAGAGAAAAAGAAAAATCTGTATACTCTCTGTGTATAAAGAGAAATTATGTGTAACAGATAGAAAGTGCTTATTTTTAATATAGTTCTTAACTTAATCTTAGGAATCTATTGATCAGTGCCTTGAAAGTATTCTCCCAGGGAGAATATGAATCTAAATATTTGTAATTATCCAGACTCTCTTGCATTTAAGGACAGCTTATTTCATAAAAAATCTAGAAAAACAGGTAACCATTGCTTTAAAACTGTTGTTGAATTTAACATGGCCTGCTTCATACTTAGCATTGAATCTTGCTGTATTTATGTAAAAGGTTTAAAAGAAAATCAAATTTTTGGATGCAGATCTCCTAGACACTTATTTTTTTAATCAAGTCTAAAGCAATTTCTTGGTTCTAAGTTATTTTACTAATTTTTCTACAAAAGTGTTTGTGGAGGGCTTCAGTTATGAGAGTTTTTTTCAGGAATTTATCACTTTTTCCATAAACACGTAGCCCTGATTATACATTGGAACTGTGGTTTCTGTCTGGGAGTGCTTTTTCCCTGATGAAATAGTGAAAAGTAGGCTTTTTAAAATTACACAAAGAAACCTTTCAGGCTAGAAGACCTTAAATTTAAGATATTATTGACTTTAAAAGTAGAGCAATTAAGCCATATTAACATTTATTCTTTATTTTTAATATAATCTATTCAAACAGGAAGGTCAGGGACTAGTGCTGCAGGTCCACAAGTCCTAAGGATCCCTAGCTCTGATCAAGGTCAGAACAGACTGTGATCTCATGTGATCAGTATTTTCCTTGGAGTTCTATTTAAAGGAAAACTAAAACTGTAGAAAAGAATGGTTCACTATTCTAAAATCTAAAATGTACCAGTATTGTGGAATCTAATGGGATTCCCTGCATGGAAATGCCCAAAAAAAAGAGGTCTCACCAGAAAAATGTTCCCACCAAAGAGAATTACATCTTTAAAAGGAAGAGCTGAAAACTTCAGGTTTTTATTATAAAAATAAGCTTACTTGCTCCAGGGTCCCAGTTTCCTAGCTGGATTGCATCTCAGGAAAGCATCCAAAAGCAGATACTTTTCACAAAAAGAAAAAAAAGGCTTTATTGAAAACCTGGTTCATTGCTGAGGAACAGCTTTCATGGAAAAATTTTTACTAGATCTGTCTCAAGCATAGTAGAATACAAATTTATTCTTGTTTATTCCTGAGGCATCCAGATTTAGGCATTCTGATATTTCTGAAATCAGCAATATACTTGAGAGCAGGCAGTAGAATAGATTTCTTGTACAGAGTCCAGTTGCTGTATGTTACTCTTGGATCTGCTGGATAACACAAAGTGTGCTTAATCATAAAGCCTGCCAGTTCTCTTCCCTCTGCTCTTCCCCTCTCGGCAGATTACCAGATTTATGTTTGATTTCTTGGATCTTTTTGATACCTTTTTTGCCAAAGAATTTGTTCTGACTGAACTTGCTGGAAAGGAGAAAAGCTGAAGAATGAGTTTCTTGCTCCTCTTTGTCATTAACAGTTCTGGTGCTCTATGCTGACAGCAGTAACCAGTCTGCATCGTTCTCTTACTCCTGCAGAACAGCGGCTGTTCCAGAGAGGGTGCAGTGTTCATAGAATGCTGAGGGACCAGCCAGGACCATCCAGTCCAACTCCTGGCCCTGCACAGACACCCCTCAACCCCACCTTGAAAGCATTGTCCAAATGCTCCTGGAGCTCTGGCAGCCTTGGGGTCATGATCATTCCCTGGAGAGCCTGGGCAGTGCCCGAGCACTTTCTGGGGGAAGAACCTTTCCCTGATAACCAACCTAAACCTCCCAAGTATTCCAGAGACCAATACCAAGAGACCAAGAGACGTGAAACATTGGGCACGTTCCAACTGCAGCAGTATCTTTGTCCTGTCTCCTTTTCCTGGTTGATTCCAAGTCAAGCATGGTGGTAACACATTCTCTTAGGACAGAATTGGGATTTGTCCTTTCGGGTGAAGCATGCGTTATCTCCGGGAAAAATGGTGCAGTTGTTGCACAAGTGTCAGAGTCAGAGCTAGTAGGGTGCTTACCATTCAGTTTTGAAGCTTGTTCTAGACTTCCAAACATAAATGAAATTTTACATATAATAAGTTAAAAAAAAAAAAATGCTGTATGCCTGAGACTGGAAAAAGCAAATGAGATTGCAGACACAGCAGCTTCTCTGCAGGTGTGAAAAAGAAGTGCCAGTGTGCCTCGAATGCTCTTCCCCTTTCCCAGTTACACCTGGTTGCCTCTAAGAGTTTCTGCTGATCTCTGGAGGGTTTTCTCCTGATTTTTCAGCCCATGGGCATTGTAACATCACTGCTGTACATGGATACAGCTCCAGCCAGGCCATTGAAATGCTGCAGGAGGTTCCCCAGTCCCCCTTTCTTTGCTTCCTCGAATAGAAACCTTTCCTTGTAAACTTAGCAACAACAACAGCAGCAAAGCCCAGACAAAAGAGAGCTTTTGGGTTGCTCGGCAGTCCCAGGAGGGGCACTGCCAGCTGCGGGTCACTCCTTTGTGCTGTCTCCAAGCGGGATGCATGGGCTCTGCTCTGCCAGCTTCAGGTTGGGAAGCCATAGGGTGGTCTGTGCCCCAATAAGAGCTTGTTTGTCTGTCTTTCCTGTTATGAATAGCAATGGGTGAGCATGTTTTGCCTGATTTCAAATCCACTTAAAGTTCATGGGTTTGAAATCAAAACCAGAACTCAAATCTTACGAGGTTTGTATTCTGTTAGGAGCTGGCCTTTTGCCAGGATATGTCTGTTCATTTAACTTTTAACACTGGAATCAAATACATACCAGTTTGCTATACCAGGTCACTTGTATTGCTTTATATTCTCTTCCTTATATTTTTAAACATGTGTTCCATTGCATGCATTTGTGGGTATCAGAAAGTTGCTCACATAGGTGTTTGCTCTCTCATTGGCATACAAATTTTGTCTTCCATCTTCATCTTGTTTCACAATTTCTGGGCTAACAGCATGTGCCTTCTGCCTGTTCCTCTGAATATGTAAGATAATAAAGAAAGACTGAAATCCATCCTCTTTGAAAGCTGTATTTTAGGTCCTATATTCTTTGAATATGGACTAAAATAAAGCCCTGACTATCTGTGCCCTGTAATGGTTTGGTTTCCCACCATTGTCTGTTTCTGAGAGGTGACACAGTCACAGCAGCTCTGCAGGACACTGAGGAACAGGATCTTGCCTAGTGAAAATATGGGATTTTATTTTAAATTTTTTTTTACACTAAGTCTGTCTTGCCTCTAGTGCTTTTCTCTTCTATGCTGGTGTGCTTTTATGCAGGTGCATGGAACCCCAAGTAACCCTGATGTGGAATATCAAATTGACTGAAAATCATCTGCAGTGTCATATTTTGTAGGTGAACCCAGTAGAAGGCTATTGATTCCATATAGGTTCACTTCCTGATTCTTCTCAGGTTTTTTTTCCCCTTTAAATAGTTGCACCTATTAACAAAATTAAAGTGTGCGTGTTTCTGTGCATCTGTAAAGAAGAGATATATGTGTTGTTACCGGCATATTGTAGTTACGTGTTAGCAGACATTTTTAAGAGGTAATATGTTGATTTGACAAATTATATCCATGCTTTCCTTTAGTGAGCTGGAAACTGCTTATTTTTCAGTATTTTATACTGCGAGGTGATTATGGGGACCTGCTGTGATCATAGCTGTTCACTTAAATACAATCTCTTTGATCATGATTATCTGTAAATCAGATGCTTTTTTTTTGAGTTTGTTCAGTTTCTTACAGACATGATCAAAAGCCTATAAATAACTTGGTCTGTCACTGCTGACATCATGTGAAATAGGGGTTATTTGAACTGCAGTGTGAATTTTATGGTGTATATATGTTCTCTAAGTGCAGGAGATAGGATTTTTAGCATCAGTGCTTGTGATTATGAACTTTGAATATGTTTTCTGTGTATATTCTGCATTTTAGCTATTGCTGTTGGAATGAATAAGCTTGTAACTCACTGGAGCATCTCAGAAAGCACTGACCAGCATATCCATGGGAGTACTCTTTTTAATCTAAATATATTTTAAATTTATTCTAAATATATTTTAGTGATTTTATTTTAGATTAAAAGTAGTGTAAAGATTTTAACTTTTTACAGTATTCTTATACTGGATGTCCATTGAAACCATTCTCTGTTTTTAAAAATACTGTTGTAATACACTATTTTATTTTAACCTGAGAAAGTAATATAAAGTGATTTGATGTTTTCTGGAAAAAAAACAAAACTAAAAACAAAAACCAAATCAAAGGGTGTTATTAATTTCATAAGGTTGACTATTTCAGCATTAAAAATTTCATTTGAATACTTTTTAGAGTAGATTTAAGCAAAATTTTGTCAATTCTGTATACAGTTGCTTGAGAGTTATTTTGCTGCCATAAGCAGTGTAACTAAAGTATGTGAGGAGCTGAAACTTTAAACAACAGTATTGGTTAATAATTCAGATGTTCATTAAAATTTTCACTGGTATTTTCAGTGGCTGTATTACAGGTTAAAAGTGACTAGAAATAATCTTACCAACTCATTTAGCTTTTTCTCAAATCTCAGTCATTTAAGACAGAAATGGTGGTGAGAGATGCAACTTAAGAAATGACATTAACACCATTTTGAGATTAACAGTTTTCTGCTCTAGCCGTGAATGTTTCTAAGGTTCCTTTTTTTCTGTTTTCTGTCCCACTGGTGATGTACTGCACAAAGTCTGTAATCACAAATTCCACCTTAAATTTTAGAGCAAAGTTAAACTGGGTTTTAAGACTTACAGACATCTGTGCCACCAAAGGAAGATTTCTCTCTGTGCTTGTCCCCCACCTCCTCTAATGTTTTAGAATTTCACCATGTTTCCTCTAAGGGCTTTGGATCAAATTTTGGATATAGTTACTGGGTTTAAATAGCAGACTTCTAATAAGAACTATTGTTCACTGTCCTGCCAGCTGTTCTGTACCACAGTCTGGGCAATGGATCCTAGTCAGTAGATGTTATAAATCATGTTATTTGTCCTTTGCCAACTTTGCCCCTTCTCAAGAAAGAAGCTGCCAGTCTGAATCTTGAAAGACCCACTGTGAAGAGCAGAAAACTTATGGTAGCTTGAAAAAGGGCTTCTTTTTCTCTTGTAAAGGCAAGTGAGGGGATGAGCAAAAGAATCTATAAAGATACAGAGAGCGCAGAGCCACTGCTGAAGCTGGAGGCTTTCATCAGCTGCTGTTTATTGTGAAGATGGCTCTTGGTTTATGTGTACATATAAGAATGATGGATATGGAACTGGGATAAGTTAATCTCTTTTTAAATTATGATTAAACAAGCAATTTCAATCACAAATTATGTGTCATCCTGCCTCTAATCTACCCATTCACTTTACAAAGTAAAGGAGGCAGCTGATTAAATTTAGCTGGCATGTTTTTTTGCCTGCTGTCTAGACAATTGGCTTGGTTCCCGTTCCTCTGGTCTTAGCTCTCTTTCTTGCTTGTAGGCCCACTAGGCCACTTAGCCATTCTGCTGTCGTTGGAACAGTGTGTTCTTGAGGCTGATAAAGAGCGTGTGGGGATGGGCTTTTTTTCTTCTTGGGTTGTTAACAGAGAATATGGTACCAGTAAATAAACACACACAGGATCTCTGTTAATGCCATGTGAGTCCTCTTAGAATGAAAATTATTCAGCTCTAAAATCAGCTCATTTTGTACTTTCCTGCTCCTGGAATTTAGATGAGCCCTTTCATCTGATGTCACTGCAAAAGCAGTGGACAGGTTCCATTGTGCTGTCTTTCCCACTTGGGTTTGTACATACATAAGAAATCAGCAAAACAAAGAAAAAGAACCTGAAAATAAAACCTAAACCAAATGCTGTCCCCCACCTCACCTGCAATCAACACCAAACCCAAACTACCAACAGCCCTGACTTTGAGCACCCATCTCTGGGTTCTTTGGTTCTAATAATCGTTTGCATTTACAGACCCAGAAGATATTGATATCATTGGGGCATGTTGCAACAATATTGTTCCACATTAAAATGCCTCAGTGCATCTTCTGTGCTGGATTTGCAGTGTCCTGAGGAGTCAGGCTAACTTTGTATGAATAGTTGTTATTTCTGGTGTATGATTTCAGGCTAGAAGTGCAGACTGACCTCTCATTTAGCCTTGGGGTAAAGCGGAGTTCAGTTTTGAGGGAAGTTTGGGATTTAAGTTGACAATTTAAAAAAAATGTCACACAGAAATTGCTTGAAAATTTAAACTGCTTTTATGTGCTCTCTTTTGTACAAGGGGTCAGCCTTGTGGTTGAAGACAAATGGATGCAAAATAGTTGGGAGTTGCCTCAAATCAGTGCAGGTTGGTCAATGCAGCACTGAACCTGAGGGGTGTCCACGTGTCACAGCACCCAGTCAGGCTGGAGGGCAGGGAGGGATGCTGGAGCAGTTGGGAAATGTGCTGCTTTGTGCATGTTCCTAACGCACCCCTACAGGTCCCTTCAGTCAGCCAGCAAGCTGGACTTCCTGTGTAGGATGGATACAAAATGAACTGGAAATTGAATTTTCACAAGAGACATAATGACTCAGATGAAGTTGAGCTTTCTGTCCAGGCCATCCATAATCAAAAATCTAATTTTTCCTCTAGAAACATAGGCATCCTAGTGGATATATTTTTAGCAGCTATAATGTTATCTTCCATTTTGTTTTTTTTTTGTTGTTGTTTTTTTTTTTTGTTGGTTTTTTTTGCTTGTTTGTTTGTTTTTGTTTTTGTTTTTTGTTTTTTGTTTTTTGTTTTTTTTGCTTTTAGAAGGTCACATTAGTCCACAATGCTGTGTGGTCTTTGCTCTAGTAATGTCATGTGGTTTTTGACGTGACAGTAAGCAAGATACATCTTTCATCATCTTTCATGCAAATACTTGCTTATTGAAGCATTCAAATAGGCAAGCTATCATTCATCATTTTAAAATTGCAGGGATTTGCTAAAGAATCTGTAGCAGCCAATGATTTCATCCTTTCTGGATTTATTTTTCTGATTGTCTGCATGGGGTGAGAGGTTTTTTGGGGGTTTTGTTTTGTTTTGCCTTTTTCTGTTTCCAGAATCAGCAGAAGTTTGTGCAGATGCCATCTGTTTTATGTTTAAACTTACTGTACCTGCTGCATTTTCCTCTCTGATTGGGGTGACCTGAAATACCACAGCCATGTAACTTAACTCAGAAGTTGGGGTTTTTTCCCTTTTACCCCCCACTCCTGATTGTATTGTGCTCCTGCTAATCCTGCTGGAAGAGCTGTATTTTCCCTAGCTCAGTTTGCTGTGCCATTTTGCCTCACCTGTTTCAAAGTGATCTGATACACAGTTCCTTGGAAAACCATCTGTTTAAATTCTTGGTGATTTGATGGTCTTTTCTGTCCTTTTCCTTACAGTCACACACGTTTCTAGTGTTTGGCCTCACAAATGCTTTGCAAAAACTTTGCACCCTGCCAGACAGTCTACCCTTTTGTCTTCAACTAACAGTTTAACTGTTTTTAATGCACGTGTCATAGTTATTTTTTCTTTCCTCTCTTTAAAAGGAAAAAGTTAATATTTTTCAGGTGCACTTTGCACTTTTTATTTAAAAGAACTGGCCTCTAGTCTGACATTTTTTGGTTTCCAAGTTAGACACAAGCTTCCAGAGAGGTAGTTCTTTGACTCTTGTTAATAAATAGAGGGCATTGTGTCGCTTCTGGATATTTTCTGCAAATTATATAGGTTCAATTTTATATGATGGAAAGGAAACACTGAATAGTTAGCTTCTAATTCCAAACAACGATTAATGCAGTAAGGAAGACAATATCCTCTTTAAAATCTATTTTTGTCTTTCCCTCCAATTTTGCTATACAGTTTCCAGACCTTCCCCCAGACTCATCCTGCCTAGCTTCCTGTTGAAAACGTGAGGAAACATTTGCACATATCCTCACAAAGAAGCTTTACTTATTTGTTGGTCATTGCCTATCATTTTCAGAGCATTATTTGCAGCTTAGACCCTCCCAAAAATAAAAATAAATCATTTTTGCTACAGCAAATGAGATTTTTTAATTAATTGGGACTGTTTTGGCTTAGAGGCTAACACAGGCATACTTCTAGTGAGAATAATGTCTAAAAATGCATATCATGAGCTAGGAGGGAAAAAAAAAAAGAGGTTACTCTTGAACCAAATTTCATATTATGTTGTGTGAGAGATTCCACATGTTGTTACTTCATACAAATGTTTTCTCCCAAGAAGGAGAACAAAGTAGGATATTCAAAAGAACATAACAATAAAACATATGGATTAAAAAAAAAATCTGTCATCTTAAATGAGCAATATCCGTCTTTAGTTTGCCTCCAGTGGGTCTGAGATGTTTGTAGGCTGTTAAAATATGAGTTCATTCTAGGACAAAGAGGGTTTTTTGTTTTTTACGTTTTCCTCTGTAAATCATTGGTGGGGGGGGAGAGAAAAAAGGGTGGAATTATGCTCTGGACGCTGCTGCCTTTGCATTTTTGGCATTATGCCTTCTCACTGTTTTATTGTCTATTTTGGCTGAACTTGAAGTTCCAACCATGCTCCCTGCCAAAAAGAAAAAATAAAAAGTCAGGTCCTTTAAGGATACTGGAAAATGAAGCCAGTTTTTGAATCCGCCACGTCCTGTAAGCAAATAAAAATTAATCTCTATGGAGCTCAGACGTTACTTCCTGTTCTCCTTTGGATTCCAAGCAGGAATGGAGCAATTTTTCTCTGAATCCAAAAAAAAAAAAAAGAGGGGAGAGAGGGAGAATAGATGGCTTCAAAGCAGCACAGGAGAAATCTTTGAGAGGCTTCTATGTGGCTAACTTTTGAAATATATGTAAAATGTTTTACACCTTAAGTAATATATGTCTGTACTTAGAAAAATGTGCAGCAGCTTTCCCCCGCCACTCCAGCACTCATATTTTGTAAGACAGTGGACATATTAAAAATACACATAATTTTTTGTTGGATGATTCCTTTTCTACTGGTTTTGTAACTTGTAAACTGAGCTTGGAAATGTTTCAGTCTTGATAGCATGTACTGATTGCTTAAGGCATGTGAAAGTGATCAGGAAGATCCTACTTGTGGTTTCCCGAGGTGATCAAAATTACAGAAGCAGGGGGTGGTGAAGGAGAGACAGAAATGCTTTTTCAGATAAGATAATTGGGATTTTGTTATGGTAATCTGTGTGTTGTGATAACTCCATCAGTAAAGATCTCAGTTTTTAGGTGCTGCTACTTTCCCAACTTTTGAATGACTGGAGAACGTATTCTGACATAAAAGATAAACTGCTAGCACAAAGTAGACTTCTGGATTTTTGCCACTGTAAAATTAGGAGTAACTGTAACCCAAGCAGACTAGCCAAGCTTGAAATTCACTGTGGACAAATGTTCTTTGTACATAATTCTAGAGGAAACTATTTTTGGTAGTGAATGAATATATGTAATCATTAACACATGACGGGGCTGCTGTAAAGGCATTAGGCTGAAGCATGAACACTTCCAGCACCCAAGAGGTGCTGCTGTATTTTATTTAATAAACTGTCTGGAATTTTCTATTACTCTGATTTTTTTTGTTTTCTTATTTCTGAAGTTTACATTATTAAAGCAACTTTAAAATTATTTGTAGGAGAAAAGACTTGATTTCTTTTCTTCAAAAGAGGTGAAACAATGTAGCTCAAAAAAAGTCAGTTATTGAAAGGAAGAGGAAAGACCACAAAGAAGATTCTCCCAAGATCTCTGAACATACTCTTAGAGGCAGTTTGTAGTGTGCATATTTATTTGTTTTTGTCTGGAAAGGTAAATTATCTGAGAAGCACTGGATTTCTGGATACAAGTAGAAGTTATTTCTGTTTTTGCAGAAAGTTAAGTCTTAGTGATCCCATTATGGCTTCTTGCCAATGTTGAAAGGGTTCATTTGATTTTTTATGCTGGCATGCAGTGGGACACAGGAGAACTGTCAGCATCGTAGACCTGATTGCAGGAATTTTCTGAAAGTAGCTTCTAGCATTACCATGTCTTGCTGGGTTTTTGGCCTGAGTTTCAAGGAAGGTTAAGAAGAGATGGGAAAGCCAGGAGTCACTGAGTTGATGCCCCAAAGACTTCTAGATGGTGTGGGAAGGGATCTGCTGTGCTCTGCGCACTGAGGGCTGGCCGCATGTGTTGGGCAGTGCAGGAGTGCTACAGGGAGTGGACATGCTGTCCTTTGTCTGTGGGGTGGGCATTTGGGTGACAGCTTCCTTCTGTCCCCTTACAGTTTCTAGAGTGGTAGGTGATGCCCTGGGGAAGCTGTGCTATTTCTCAGAGCAGTGGGAAGGGTCAGGAGATTGTCATTGTCTATCCCACACTCTCCTTCCTGGTTGGGTCTGAGTCAGGTTGGCAATGACTGGGGGAGGTCCTGTGTTCCATGGAAATCAGTGTGAATTTTGTCTTACTAAAATGGAAGATCTGCAGATCTTGATTGATGACCTAGGTCTGTGTTCCCTTCTCTTTGACAGGGAGTAAGAAGTTGTTAACTTTCCAATAGATATGGACTTATTT
>VZRH01004591.1:1721659-1750244 GCA_013397555.1 Urocynchramus pylzowi
ACTTTAAGGCTGAACTCTGAAGGGTTATACAAACAGTAACTAGTGGGAATAAGATTTACTTCTAGGTGGAGTATTAAATACAAGCCTTACATCTGGAAACATTTACTGGATCAGACCCTATCTGGGACTGCAAGTCAACCAAGGAACACAACGGGAAACAAAGAAAATAGCACTAGGAACTCAGAATTTTTTTTTTTTTTAATTAGTAGTTCTGAATTTCATTCATGCAGGCTAGTATTTATGATTTTGCCTAAAATGCATACTTTTCCACATTAGGGTTGGTCTAGCAAAGTTTTCACCTATAATGTTTATTTTAGTCATTCCAGTGTCTAAAACTTGTCTTTTATATTTAGAAATTTTTTGGCCAATGATCCCTGTCTGCTTTCATAAATGCATAAAACCAGAGTTTTAACGTTTCACCTTCCATGCACCACAGAAGCTTTGTGGTAGTTCTCTCTCAGACTTTCAGACTAAAGATTGCTGTGCTGTTGTGTTAAACTTCAGACTTAGATTCTGCAGAGAAAAGCTTTAATAGTATCCCAAACTTTTGCTTCAACTGAATTTCCTAAGGAGATGAGAATTACTCAGTTGTCCCATGTCCGTCATTTGTGACCCAGCTAATAACCTCTGAACTATTGCCAGGCTTGACAGGGGGTGCCCCATTAGATACTGTAGTTTTTATACAAGGCCTTCTCTATAGGCTCTCCCAGGCCCTGTGCAGCCCTGAGGCATCAGAACTGCAGACAAACTGATGGGTGGTAGTGGGAAGCATATGATGGGAACTGATGGGTGGTAGTGGAGTATCCTATGGGGGAAGGAGAAGCTTGGTCCGTCTCTGATAAAATGAAATTGTCGGAGGATTGTCCACACTCAGCAAGTTTTTAAAAGAAGTTTGCAAAAAGGAAGTGTCTGAATAAAGGAAAGAACTGCCTTATCTTCATCAGAGACAGTACAGCCCTGCCCTAGGAGGGTTTACATTGTCCTGCTCTTGCTCTGCTGAGGTGATTAAATCCTGTTTTGCAGAGACAGAGGTCGTGTCATTGCAGTGCTGTTGTGATGTGCTTAGTCTGGAGAGAATTTAAAAAAAAAAAATAATTAGTGATCCAAAGATGAAGGAGAAAATTTTGCAGGATCTAGGGACTGCCCTAAATCACTGTGGCAGGTCCTGTGGAAAAACGTCTTTTAGAAGTACCTGTTGGAAGAGCTGTTTTGTCCCTGCTGAGGAGGAATGTTTGATGGCAAGCGGAGAGAAAGCAAAGCATGTTTCTGAGTTTGGCCTTCAGAACAGCTAATGATTTATGGCTCCAGCTATGTCTTACACCTTTCAACAGAGAGATCATATTTCTTGTTGGTGTCACCACTACAAACTCCCTGCTTTCCATGGAAGAGGTATATTACTTAAATCACCCAGTGGAGCAGCTGCTTGTTTGTACTGCCAGCTCAGACCTGCATCTGAAAAGATTAATTCTGTACTTAAAATAATCAGACTCTTACATGAAGTAAAAGTGTGATGCAATCCAAGAAACAATTGTTGCATGAGATCACGGGGCTTTGCTCAGATCTAAATGAGTGACTGGAATTCCAGACCTCACTGTTGCAGCCATCTGAATACTCAGCTATTCCTGCTTTCATCTCTTGGCTGTAAAGGGAATGCAGCAGTGGTGAAACCATGTGGGGACATGAAGAATTCAGGCAGTGAATTCAGTAAGCATATTTTTTTCTGTATTTTAGCTGAGAGTAGACATACTGTGTTTCATATTCTTTCAATGCTGGATGCTTTGTTACAAACAAAAATGATTTTTTTTTTCTATAATGTTCTGCATTTCAGATTTAATTTAAAGTTTGGCTGACACAGTTCTTCTGCTGCATACCTACTGGAAGAGTAATGCAGTAATGCAGATTCACTGGAATTTTTATTGTGGTTAGATGGCAGGTTTGACATGTTAGCTGTTCCACTAAGGAACAAATTGAGGGAAAGTTTTGTTAATTTATTTAGAAGGAATGTCATTTTAGGTTCCTACTCTGGCAGCAATGTGTATCTGTTGGCTGCCATTGACAACAATGAACATTTGGGTCCATTGCAAAGTCTTGAGTATTCTTTGTTTTGCATAATTATTAACATAATTAATAAGGTAATTAATACAAGCTGTTAATAATGATGTTCCTTATATTCAGTTCTAATATCTCTTATTGCCTAGGTGGGAACAAAGTAAAACAAAGAATAAATTTATTCAGGAGAGCTGCAGCTCTGAGTTAGAAGATTTTTGTTGAAATAGTAAGTGGATATGTTCATGTGTGAGGGTTTTTAATGGCTGGGATTTTGTGTTATTAGAGTTTAAGATCTTCTGTGAAACACTGAATGGTGCCTTTGGGAAAGATCTTAGGGGTGATGTTCAGTATTCTGTTTCTCTTGTGCCCAAGTGGGAATGTGATACTCTTATAAATCAGGTTAACTACATCAAGAGGTTTGGAATTAACAATGATGTCATAGTGCCTAAAAAGTGCTAAACTAGAACAAATTACACATAAATACTTATCACAAATCCTACTTGATCCTTTTTATATTGCTTGTTATAAACAGACATATGTCACCATATACACAGATTGTACCTAATATATTATTATGTGTAATCCCTGCAGAGAAAGCTCAGTCAGTGGGAGATTCGTGTGGCCTTTGCCACAGATATTTCTAATTACAGCTAGGTGACCATGACATGAAGAATCAGCTGGAATTTGCCTAAGTAAAAACTGAGAATTTGCTTTGATGTTTGTGACCATGTATATTTATTTTCTGAATATGTCTATAAAATCACTGTCCTGATGATGAAAAGACTGATGAACTGAAGGAATCATTTCACTGTATTTGGGTTGGCCTGCGTTTTGCGCAAAATTTTTTGTCTGAAGAGTTTGAGATCACTAAAAAGTCTTTTCTCTTGTGTTAAATTGCTTTACTTCTTAATTGAAAATTGACATGAAATTAAAAAATAGAAAATATGGTGTATTGGAGGTGACTAATCATCACAGTATAACAGCATAATCAAGACCAATAGTTAATAAAACTCAAGCCCCAAAAATCAAAGATGAAACAAGGGAAAAGAGCTGTCAATTCTCCTGTTTAGCAAACAAGATCTTTAATAATTTTGGATTGATAAACCAAAATTGCCAACATATACTTTCAGTATTTTGCTTTCCAAAACCTACAAGCCTAACTGTAGTCTCTCACCAAACCATGACTCTATTTACAGGATGCCTTTCCTACTAACAAGTGTTTAATTGACCTATCTGAGCCAAGGGAGTTGTGAAGAACAGAGTTCCTTGTGTCTGCCTACATTCTGCAAGTAGCTCAGAACCTTCCCGTCTCAGTATCACATTCTAAGTATTTACACTCTAGTGCTTCTTAGGACAAAAATAACACAATTGTTACTATGAAATGGCTTTTTGGGCTTGTATATTTAATTTAATTTCCCTAAGTAATAATAGGTACTAACTCCTGATATGCAATAGTTACGCAAAGCAGGAAGAGCTCAGTCCATGGAATATGGGTTGCAGGAGCTAACTTTTTCGTCTTGTTTGTGTTTGTTTCAGAGTGTGAGCTGTACTGAAGTTTAAAACCAGGTACAGTCTACAAGTTGTTTGGTTTATTTTATGCAGTAACGGTGCTGAAATTTGCTGGAAATCATTGCATATTTTGTAACCTTAAAAAAAATGTAAATGTTAATTTTTACTTTTGCGAATTTGGCCAAAGTACTCAATAACAGTCTGATTTACATTAATATCAGTCATGAATGTTTAATATTTCCAACACAAACATTTCTGTGCATCTTTTGTGTTTGCTATGTCAGTAGCAGATTTTCAAGCCCCTCTTCTCCAAGAAAGCAGAAAATCAGCATGGAATTCTAGTGGCTAAATTGCTTTCTGTGGTTGCAACCAAATGGTTTATGTGCTTCACATGTTACTCAGGTGCAGTCGTGTCAATGTTGAGTTCTGCCTTCCCCCATCCCCTCATATGTTATTTAATGGTATTGAAAAGCTGTCCTTTCAAGATGCATTTATTTCTGTTGTGGCATGTTGTACACTGACAAAAGCAAAGTCAGTTGATCATTTAATGTTACTCTGAAAAAAAAAAAAATCAGGTGAGAATTGTCTCAGTTTCCCTAAAAAAAAAATAAAAATCTATAAATCTTGCATATAAGGCAGCAAGGAGCATCAAGGCTTATCTGTCATCCTGAATGAAAATTTAGCACAAGACCTCTGCTCACCAGATGTAATTCCCTGGATACCTTTTCTGGATCCTTTGCCGTTTCTTTTTCCTCTGTGTGTGTTGAGATGCTTCTGTCTCTTTTCTTTACATTATTGTTCTCCGGGTGTCCGTGTTTCCTCTTTTGCCTTTCCATTTAATTTCTTGTTCCTTGTGCTCTGACTTTCCTTCTTGGAAGAGTCATAGCAACTATAGCCAGTATGTTATTTTCTTTCACTATCAGACTGTAATTCTTCTCTGTACTTCTCAATCTACTGCATAAATGAAGCCATTTTTTCCCACTGTAATGGTACAGAATCATAATACCTCTTGGCTAGGGATCTACTCAGTTTTTCACCTTTCCCTTTGCATTTCTTGAAGGCAGATTTCTTTCCTTCTTCTAGAAGTACAAAGAGAGACTCATTTCTGAGAGACTCTTAGCAGGTATTTCTTAGCAGTCTTTAAGGCTTATTTCAGAGAGACTCTGAAACAGAATCCTCATTTAAGAGACTTGTATGTATAGGCAGCCTCTGTGCTTGTAGGAAAAGGCAGATTTTGTTTGAAAATTACAGAAATAACAGGCAAAGTGAATGCTTGTAATCACTTACTGCTGCATTAAGTAAGTTATAAAGTCAGCTATAAAGCATAGGGCTGTGTATCCACCCATATCTGAATATGTGCGGAAACCAAAGGACTTAAAGAAACAAAATTTGCTCTTCTGTCCCCCTGCCTTTTCTATTACTTTTTTAGTAAGTAGACTTGCTAAGGCTTACTGAAAGAGTTGGTAAATTGTGTATCACGTCCTGAATTTACCATGATTGAAACAATAAGGGGAGTTAATGGAGGTAGATGGGTAGTAAAATTAGAAAAGCTCCAATGGCTTTCAGATCCCATCTAACTTCTGGCTCACTGAGACCATGAGTCTGTGTGAAAACCTCCTGGAGAGGAGAGGGTGTCGGAATGGCTGTCTCTCTTCAGGCACTAAAATGTCCCACTACGCTCATTTGAATTAGAGCAGTATCACAAAACACAAGCACAACTTCTATGGTGAAAGGAATCCTTATTAAGATAAACAAAAATCTTTTTCAAACTGATGTCACATTACACTGACAGGTGTCCTCTCTGCAATGGGTATGTGGGCACTCCAAGCAAAGCTCTCTATATGCTTGTACACTCTGCATCTCATTGGCCATGGGTTTTTTTAACTGAACAACCACGTGGTTTTTTAAAGCGTTTCAGCTAATTGCCATCAAACTGCATGTGTAACAGTGATTATTTTCTCTGCCTTAAATGCATCTGAAAATTAAGATTCTCTATTGTGTTATTAAATTTTGTGAAATTTGCTTCAGACTGTGCAGGTTTCTCCCCTTTGGATAACTAGTATATCTGTTGTTTTCATGCTGCAGAGAGAGAAGATTTCATGTTTGTGGTTGATGTCATCCCAGCTGAGGGCTGTCTATGACAGGAGCCTTCTGTGTAGCTTGCAGGTAGACTTTTGTGTGCCCCAGTCACTGGGGCTGTAGGAGCCCAGAGAGTCATGTTTACCCTGCATGGGGTGAATGTCGGAGCTCTGGGGGGCTGGAGCTGTTGGTCACGTTGAGCACAAGTTGAATGATGACACGGAATTCTTCCTCTTGGAGCTGCTCTGGTACACCTGATGAATAGAACAGTTCTGCACTTCCTTTTGTTAGCTGGCATGAGTTTAAGTGTCTTCTGGTCATTCCCAGTGTCTGAGCAAGGCTTGGGGGAACTGTAACTGAGCTTTTGGAGAAGGGAGATAATGGGGAGTTCAGCACTCCAGGTTTTGCTAGAGGTTTGAGGTTATACCACAATCAAATTACTTTACTTTGTTGAACCTTTCCATTGTCTGTGGCTAAAGATGAAATCAAAAGATGTACTGAATATTGAGGTTTATGTACATAGATGAAGAAAATGTATGGCTTGTTTATTTTATGATGATTTCTAAGCCTCAATTTAAAAAAACATTTTAAGTGTGAAGCTAACTTAATGTTATTATCAGAACTAGTGATCTTATTTTGACTTTAATACAGTCACTGTTTTTAGTAGAGATATTTGCAAATAACATATTTGTTCTCTTCCACTTTGGTATTTTGGATCTGATTCAGGTCTAGAGTGAGCAGGTTCAGCACCACTAAACTGGTGTCTGTATGTGGCCTCCCCCCTTTAAATAGCTGTCACTCTTTCAATTTGGAATGGAGTCACTATTCCCCCCTTTATGTGTATGGAAGAATGGCACTGAAACAGCACTTAATGAGTCATGTCATGTAAATAGTATTTGAAAAGCCTATTGATGCTGTATTTTACCACTGCATAGGAAAGCCAGGATTATTATTTTGATCCAAAGTGATTAACATGTCCAAACATACTGCAGGGAGTTAACGAGTCTTCCTAGCCACACACAGATAAAGCAGAGCAAATGTGCATCTTCACAGCTAATTGGAGGTTAGCTGAGCTCTTTTCTACTTTGGGCTTTCCTGCTTAATGCCACCAGCAAGATCTGCCATTCCTTGTGTTTCTTCTCCAACGTTACTGTCCTCTGATTGGGGGTTCTGTTCTGCCCATGTCTCTCTGGCTTCCTTCAATACCATCTTTCCATTATGTCAGTAAACTTTGAGTTCCTCTCCCTCCCCAAAGAGGATTGATAAAAAAGATATGCATATGTTACAGGTGGGTTTTGATACAAGAGAAATCCAGAGTAATAGTGGGAATCTGTGCAAATTGTCATGGGAATTGCTGCTGTAACTAGGTTTGTAATTTGGGTTTGTTTAGACCATCCCCTTATGCCAGGGTGGGTAGGTATTTCTTAGCAGTCTTTAGGACTCATAAAAACATGAGATAAAAAGTAAAGAAAACAAGCAAACGCTGATATCTGATTCTTTGTCCTGGTAGCTAATATGAAATGAAAGCAAATGTGTGAGATAAGTCATTTTATGATGTAAAAAGTTGGGTTTTTTTCTGTAGATACAGTGTTGATTAATAACATAATTCTGAACTTTTTAGATAAGATGTGAACACTTGTCACAAAATTTGAGTACAGAGACTTGTAGCAAAGAAATAGAAAAAACTTTTATGTCCTTAACTGCAGCAACACAATGTTGGTGTCTGGGAAAGGAAGGGGAATAGATGGTTAGAACAACTTTAAGACGTATGGAAAAAGAAGAATAAAAATAATTTAGTCGTTTGGTTCTCTGAAAACTGAAAAACAGTCCCATTCCATATGCTGATTTTTGTAGAACATATTTTCTTGTCACTTCCATCAAGGCCTGTTACATTTTTGGGATCTCTGCTTCTGTCTGCAGTAGGTCCTGGAATTGACTATTTCCAGCTGTTCCTTCTCATTGAGATATTTGTTGCCTTGTTGCAGCTGGTCACTGTGTGGGTTTGGGTTGAGTTTGATTTTTTTTTTTTTTTCCCCATCCTCTCTCCATATATTTATGCAGTTTTCCAGCATGTCTGGCACACAGATTTTGGATACTTACTTTCTTTTGTCCTTCAACAGACAATATTTTTCCATGTGTGAAAGAATGCTTCTGGTATTTCAGATGCATGTATATAATTTGATGCAGCCCTCTTGCATATACAACAAAGATTCCCGATTTCAAAGTTTGTCCCTAATCAAAGTCTGGCATGGCAGAATTTCTGGTTTCTCAAAGGCTATTAGCCATGTTATCATGATCATGCAGAGGCACTGTCAGAATCTTACCTGGCAATATCCCTGAAGGTAGTTTTCAAGCCTTCATTAGAAATGGTATTAATAACCACAGAATGGAGGTGTGGATGTTTGTAGAGCATTTCTTTGCTTCCCATCAGTGGTACATGAAATGGTGTTTGCCAGCTGGCCTAGGGAAAAGCACTGATTTGCAGTATCAATAGAGTCTCAGCCTTTCACTCTGCTCCAGTGTATCGTCCATGGCTGGACGATGAATATATTCATGAATATAAAATGAATATATTCATTTTCTCCTTTTTGTCCTGGGTGTGAGTGGCCAAAGGTGCCACATAAAATCTCAAACCCAGGTCATCTCTCACACAGCTTTGCAGTCACATTTTTGAGAAATGTAGTTCCCTTTCAGAACCCCTTTCACAGAGACTCTACCAATAAAATATAGTGGAACTTCAGCACATTTGGAAGGGAGAAGTGCAGCATGGAAATAAACTTATGTACAGGCTTGACTTACTGTTATGTTTATGTTAATGAACTTGATTGAACTGGATTGATCTCAAGGGCACAGATTTTATTGTGCCAGTTTGGCAGAGGCATTTTCTGGTGGACTTCACATGACACTCACCACAATGGTATTTTTCATATGGTTTAGTTTTTAGTCTTTAAATTACTCTGTATCTGTTTGTGCCTTCATTCCATATTATGGAAGAATCCTACAGAACAGTCAAAAGCCTCTCATATGAAAGGGTAGCATTTCTTTTTATCACTGTTAGAAGTAATTATTATAGTTGGCTACTTTAAGGCTTATCTAAAATCAGTGTAAGTTTTCTACATTGATTGTAAGCTTTCTACATCATGTTTCTCTGCCTCGTACTTTGAGCTGGAATGAGTTTTGTTTGGTTTTATTTTTGAATAGTTCAGTCAATGGAATTGCTCTTCTGTAAATTTTCCATTGATTTTTCTTTTAGTATACATCATCTTATTGTCATGAACTGCAATAGAAGTTCCTAACTTTAAATAACTACATGTAGGGAAGGAGCAGGAGAAAATACGGCTGTTCACATGCAGTCTTATGTGGAGAGGAGCTGGGAATAAGATTTGATGTAGAAGTGCTTTGTATTTGGTCAATATGTTAAGATCCCCTAATAAAAAGACAAGTTTTCAGGAAACCCAGGTCCCTGACACCTAAAGAGAAGTATGAAGCAACAAAGACTCACTCTTGGTGGAAGAGGATCAGGTTAGGGAACACTTGAACAAGGTGGACATCTGTAAGTCTATGGGGCCCAAGGCATTGCATCCATGAGTTCTGTGGGAGCTGGCTGGTGTCACTGCAAGGCCAATCTCAGTTATCTCTGAAAGGTTACTGTATTCAGGAGAGGTTTCTGAAGGCTGTAATAAAGCAGATGTCTTCAACTGTGGGCTGGTCAGCTTCACCTCAGGAGGTGAGTTACTGGA
The DNA here is from genome assembly GCA_013397555.1 of Urocynchramus pylzowi. NCBI lineage: Eukaryota > Metazoa > Chordata > Aves > Passeriformes > Fringillidae > Urocynchramus > Urocynchramus pylzowi. The sequence continues at coordinate 1,731,037 of VZRH01004591.1, forward strand.
ACAGCTAATCCTAGAAATGATTTCCAGAAGTGTAAAGGATAGGAAGACTATTATAAGTGTTCATCCTGGTTTTATGAAGAGGAAATAATGCTTATGAAGTCTGATGGCTTTCTATAATGAGGTGACCAGTTTGGTGGATGAGAGCAGTGTATTCTGCTTAGTTTGGCTTCAGTAAGGCTTTCAACACTACCTGTAATAAACCAGCCAAGGAAGTAGGGGTTGGATAAATGGACACTGAGGGGAACTGAGATTGGCTAGGCCTGGGCAGTTGTGATGAGTGACAGAAGTCCAGCCAGAGACAAGTCACTAGTGTGGCACCTCAGGGATCTGTACTGTGGCCAGCACCAATTAACATCTTCATTAATGACCTCGATGGTGGGGCAGTGCACACCCTCATCAAGTTGGTAAATGATACAAAGCTGTGAGGAATGGCTGATGTGCCAGGTGCCACCACCCAGAGGGACCTGGACAAGCTGGGGAAATGGCAGAGAAGAACCTCTAGTCTCTCTGTGAGGGGAAATAAAAAATCCTGCTCTTGGGGAGGAGCAATCCCATACATCAGTATATGCTTGACAGCAGCTCTGCAGAGAAAGACCTTGGAATCCTGATGGTCACCAAGCTGATCATGAGTCAAGAACACACAGTTGCATTGGTCTGCATTAGGGAGAGCATGGACAGCAGGTTGAGCCCTGGTGACATGATATCTAGGGTGCTGGGTATTGTCCTGGGGTTTCAAGTACAAGAGAAGCTTGGACATACTGCCATGAATCCAGCAAGAAGCCATGAAAATTACTAAGGCACTGCAGTATCTTTCCTCTGGAGAGAGATTAAGAGTTGGAACTCTTCAGCCTAGGGAAGGTTTGGAATTCAGGGGGCTCTGGTTTTATCAATGTGTATAAATACCAGAGGTGTTTATTCAGGAGATGAAGATGAGGAAGCCAGGCTCTTCTTGGTAGTGTACTTTTTCTTGGTAGATCCCAGTGACAGGCAAGAAGCACAAAAAAAGAAAAAGCATGAAATTCCATCTAAGCACAAGAAAAAGAAGTTTGTTCTTGCAAGGGCAGTCAAAACCCAAAACAGGCTGCCCAGAGAGGCTGTGGAGAGAATCAGGATAAGACTTGACATGGTTGTGGGTAGCCTGGCTTGCATGACTCTGCTTAAGCAGAGAATCTCAAAAGGTCCCTTCCAACTCAGAGATTCTGTGATATGCCCTGAAAAAGAAAACGGTCCCTTCTCAATTGGTCCTTGCTTTTCACTTCTCTTACAGTACACAGAGACAGAGTGTGACATGACATCTGCTTGATAGCGTTGCTCTGCAATTTAGATTGCCTTTGCCTTCCTTTACCACATCTACTGGCATTGCTGCACTCTTGGTCAGAATTTTTACATCACCTTCTAATGCCCCTTGGTGCTTGCACTGTTTTTCCAAGTATTTTTAACCAAGGCACTGACTGAGTCCAAATTTTTGTTTTAGGAATTGCAGACAAGCTGCATAAAATGTGATCTTACCAAATACATAATTCTATGGTATTTCAGTGACTTAGGAGGAGTCAGTTTTGTTCCTAAGAGATAGTCAGGTACATAAATTGAAATGGATTTTTGGCAAGCTTGACAAGATGTCTTTTTCTGAGGAAGGTATTGTCATCTTTGGAGTGTGGAGAATATGTTATTTTTCCTAGGGTAAATTAAATACCTCCAGAATAACAGGCTGATTTGTTTTCTCAGGTCAAAGCTGTGAGCTGTGAAAGGGCACATTCAGTAACTTCCTCTTTTACTCCTGCACTTATGATAAACGTAGCATAGTCCCAATGCTGTGTGCTTTCTAATTAGAGGTGTGAAGGAAAACAAACAAAGAAGGTGAATTTGGTATTTTTGCATTTCTCCTATCATCAAGAGTAGTTTTTTTCTGGTTTCGTTAATGAACTATGCATCAGTTTTGCTCTTTAGCAAAAGGTCACTTTGATCTCAGAACTATGCCAAGTGGCTATAAGGAGGTGTTAAATAGGAATGATAAATAAAGCAATTTAAAGTACATAAAGTACATTTGGGTCAAAATTCCTCATCACAGATATCTATCATTTCACTACCTATGTATCCTTGTAACTGAAATCCACTGGGAACACATTCCTAGCTAACCTAAACAAATCTGCTTTCTCTTAGCAGCATTTTGGGAACAGATGTAGTCCAGAGACTGAACTTTGCAGTTTGTGTATTGGAATTGAGATGTTTCAGCTTAATTCAATAAATGTTAACAACAGTTAACTAATTGCACAAAAAACATACCCCCAAATTGTGAGAAAATAAAGTTGCTGTTTATGGTTTTACATTTTTGTTGTTTGGAGCATCTTGGCGTTGTTCATATTTTGAAAGGGAAGGTGATGCCATTGGACTTTAATTTTGGTTTCTTGAAATCCATTTCTTCTAAATCTTGCTGTAGATGTTTAGAAAAAAAACCAGTATACGTATTTGAAGACAGAAATTTTTGTCGAATAGACTCAGGCGGTAACTTTATTTTTTTACAACTGCAGCATTTGAATAAACATTAAACAGGTTGAAAATTCATGTTAACATTGTTCCAGGGTGATGTAAATTATATATCACTTAAGCACTTACCCTTTTCTCATTGACCTTGGTAGCAATTATAGAGGCCGTATTTCTCTATAGCAATGTGAATTCTGAGCAATTTATCCACTATATGAGAGGCAAAGAGGTAAGACTCCTGCATGCACACAACTGCAAGTTTTTAGAGCAAAACTCTGTGGCCATAGCAAATAAAACCACTTTTCATTTATATTGAGCTCTTCCAAGCCTCATGAAAGAAAATGCCAAAGCCGAATTTGTACTTTTTTGGTTTTGTCTTTTAACACCACAAAAGTGAATCAATCCTGTTGAAGGCTCCCAGTTTTACTTTGTAGAGATTAAAGAGGCTTGGGCATTTTTATGGGGTTTTTTAAAGTTAGCATGTAGGAATAATTGTATTCTGTCATGTGTCACATGTGAAAGGTGAAACAGGTACACAGGTCATGGTCTGACTGGGCACTGGGCAGAGTACTCCTACAACAGGGAATGAATACCCAGCTGTTACTGTTGTGACAGAAAATAATAAAACTCACATAAGGTGTTCCAGCATCTGAACAGGAACAGGAAATGAGAACTTTGTTTTTCAGACTTCAACATTTATAGAATTCTAAAAGTGACAGTGGATTGGAGGATGACATTGCCACCTCTCCAACCACACTGGTTAAACTAACAGTCCATCAAAATTCTCCTCCTACAGAGAAGAATGTAAAACAATTATTATTTACATGAAAGTGTGTGAGAAACTCCATTACAAGAACGTAAACATCAGAAGGCTTAGAGAAACTCAAAAGAACAGGGCGACACTCAGCCACCATGGGTGTTCGATGGCTGCTTTCGGGCAATTGTGGTGGGGCCATTCATGGTTAGATACTGTAAAACAAAGGCAGGACCAACCAGGTTTCTGTGTTTTAACTATCTATTCATTTTGTGTTGCTGAACATGCTTTTTTATATGCAGGTAGCTTTAACTGTTAATCGACTGATTAACTGATTTAACTTTATAGAAAACTGATACCAGTGCCTTAAACTCAGTAATTAAACAGGCCACATAAATTGTCTTTTATTAAGCTAGACACTATCTTGCAGTGTTTCTGATAATATTGATTCTCTCCTTTTCTACTGTCCTTTCCCTTTACCTTCTATCATGTTTGAAGTAACTTCCTTTACTTTGTGTTTTTCACACTGAAAATATAATGTGAGGAAATGGTGACAAGTTTTACAGAGGACTCTTGAAGCTAATTTTTGTGGAAGTATAGTGATGGATTGTTTTGAGAGCCAGAGCATGACTTCTCTTTAGATCAGATGAAAACAAGTAGAATTTAAGGTTTCCTTTATCTGTTATAATCAGAGCTGCCCAGTGCAGTTTTCATGGCAGCAAGGTGAACCAGTAGTGGTTTTATACAGTGTAATGTCTCTTTATTGTAGAAGTGGAAACTCTAAATGCATGAAGAGGACTTCCTTCCCCTTCTTTAGGGGCCTTTGCGTAGTTTATTCTTTACAAATGCCCAGGCTTTTCCTTCCAAATGGTTTGCAGTCTGTAGGCACTTCTCTCACAGACCCTCAGGAGATTTTTGAGTATTCTAGCAAAAGGGTTTTAGGTAGCATTGAATATCTTTCACAGGTCCTTTGCACAGGTCAGGATTTTTCCTATAATTAGTTTCAACAATTCCTTTGTGTTTTATTTTTTAGTAAAACCAAAAATAAGAGAAATGAGTTGTGCTTTTTTATCCTGGAGAAGAGACAAATGAGAGGGGATCTTATGAATGCTATAAAGTATCTGAAAGGTGGGTATTAAGAGGATGGGACCACATTCTCTTCAGTGGTACCCAGAAAGGACAAGGGGCAGTGGGCATATAAACATGAGGTGTTGCATCTGAATATGAGCTGTCAACCCACTCAAGGGTTTTCATTCAGATTTATACAGCTTGTGTAGCACAAGCAACCTAGAATGGATTTCTGGTGATAATCTGGAGCCATTCTAGTTCCATCAGCATTCTCATGGTTTATTCATGACACAGATATGTATTTGTTTGTATCACATGGATATCAGAAGGGAGTGTTTGCCATTGCAAAGTGTTTTTGCTTGTCAGGTTAAACTATAATAGCTATTAACTTTAGGATTTTCTATTGTGTTGGCCTGCCTAGGAAATAACATTTATTTTCTTTAATTAAATGAAGTGAAATGTAAGCTAGCACTTTCTAATTAACTTTGTGCTGGAGAATGACTGCAAGTGGCAATGAGAGATTCTTAGAGAATTTCAGGAGGGTAAAAATGTATTCCACAACTCCTGTTCTGTATGATATAGCATCCAAAGGAGAGGAATTAGTCTGCTGCATTTTAGTGGTTTACACTGAAAAGTCATTATCCTGCAAATATCTCACTAGTTTGTACAAAGTTAATACAGGACATGTATTTTTTATGACTTATAATAGTACAAATATTTACAGAGGGTTTCATTCAGATGTGGTATCATTTTAGTATTAACTGTTAAGTTCTTATATAAGATCAATATTTAAGAATTGGATTTAGATATTTAATTTTACAAGATACATAGCTTTACCAAATATAAAAATGTCCCTTCAGTACATATTTTTCACCTCTAAATTGACTACAAGTTCATTGTCTCTTGGAAGATAAAGTAACATCTTTATTTGGGCTCACAGTACTTTTCACAGGTGTTTTAAGTGCTTTTTGCCAATTCAAGTGTCTCTTTTGTAATCAAAACAGTTTGGTTTAGTAAAATAAAAAAACTTTAAGCAAATACAGCGATCTTAAGTGTTCACCCCATAAATTCAATTTGAGTAGTCTTCCATTATTTTTATTTAAAATTATTTAAATATTGATTGCATATTGTTTAACTTTCCAAGAGTTTGAGGCCCAAGTTAAACAGTGACTAGTATGTTCAGCAGCAGAGGAAGGAAGGTGTCTATAGCAAATTGGTTCTGTGGCTGTCATGAGCAGATTGTCCAGGCCCCAAATGTTGCCTTTCATTCCACTCCATTGTCTGAGAACTCCTAGGTCAGGATTAAGTTTTAATACATCCTATAATACACACCAGGATTTCAAGTTTCAAGTTCTGAGTTTTTATATTTAAGACTGCTTTTCTTTTTAAATAACTAATTTCAACATATCTTCATTTTAAAATACCTTGAACTTTGTATTATTTGCTCTAATCTTTAGAGAGACTTACAATTTTGTGCAATAACTGCTCAATTAATATTTAATCTCACTCGATAATGCATAACAAGAAGTTATTTTTAGTTTAAATATTCATAAAACTTCAAATGTCTTAGTTACAGAACATCAAATTTATTATTGCTTTGCAAGCATATTTTGCTTGTCTTATTTGTATGGGATTATTTTCCATTCCATGACAGATGGGTACATTGGCTAGAAATTCTTTCTCAAGTATTATACAAAAATACATGGCAACATAGAGTGCCAGGGTGATAGATGGTGTTTGGCAGGATGCTTCAGTCACAGGAAGGCTTCATTCCTGTTCACAGATCTCACTGTTGCACTGGGCAAGTCTAGGTGAGGTCTGCATGCTCTTGCCTTTCCTGCTGTGTGACAAAGAGGCCTTAGGGGCAGGTCATTGTAGGGTGACAGGGAAGAGGCCTCTTTATGCTCCAACATTGCAGATGTGGATGCTGATGGCTGCTTTTGCTGTTTGCTTGTGTTTCTTAGGCCCTGAATTGGGACTGGTCAGTGCCACTCAAATGCCAGGAAGCCGTGCCTGGATTTCACTGTGATGGCAGGTACCTTCCATGTCCCACACACCTGTCTCAGAGCCTCTTCTCCACTTAGAGCAGGGGCAGTGTGACACCACCATTTCTGCCAGAAAGGTGTGTCCGACCCTTGCTGGATGTGGCAGTCCTGAAGCAGTATCACCCAGAGCTTGTCCCTAACCTGGGACTGAATGGCCTTTACAAGACCTGATTTGTAGACCTGCTTATATGCAGAATATTCTTGCTATAACATTATAATTTGGCTTTGAAAAGAGTTAATTACTTAGAAAGCTAGATGAGAATCAAATTTTTTTTCTGAAAGTAATCTGTTACAATTTAATTCAACGGAAATAAAAACGAGAAAAAGGTGCCTCAAACACTTGTTTTATTTGTAGAGAAAAAGGGCTCTGCAAATGCAAAGAGATACAAATTTGAGTTAGCTAGAGGAACTGTCTAACATTCACACATATGCCTACAGACTTTTTCATTGCATTATTTTCTTCTTTTGCCATGAAATTCATGTCTTGTGCCTTTTCTCTAATTATGCATCAGCTTTTGATGGAGTGGCAGTGAAGTATTATCTCTTTTTTTTTTTAATGCTTCATTTAACAGAACTATTTTGCATGCAGTGTATTAAAAAAATTATTGTAATCTAAAATTTCTGTCTTTCTTGTGTTTAATTTCCCTTGTAAAGAAGACATAAAACGTCTTTTTCACAAACTACATTTTTCTCAGAACTTTTATAGTCATGTTTCTCTCCCAGTTGATTTTTTTTTCCATGAATATCCCTTTCTAAAATTATGTGCCTGAACAACAAACCAACAAATTTGATTATCATCCTAGAATATGTGCAGAGGTTGTTTTCCAGACTCTTATACACCTTTTTGTTCTTCAATTTTAAACCAGATGAAGAAGATAAAATATTTTAAATGTTAAACCGGAATAAAGCATACATAAATAAATTAAACTTCACTCTCATCTTGTTAAAAAAAAAAAAAAAAGGTCAGTGCTTCATAGTTCTAGAGCTCTGTAAAGAGCAATATTAATAAAGATACTTTTCTGGTTTTTTTTAATATAAGATTTTTGGGAAAGGCTGGGTCTGGTGATCATCAAGGCAGATTTTGGAATCTGGCTATCCCAGATGCTTAGGACTGGCTGTAGGCTTTCAATGTGTCCTTGCAGTCATGTGGGAAATCAGGGGATCCATAGCAATAGCAGCCCTCAGGTTCCTGTTGCATTGTTTTAGCCCTCTGATGGTTTGATGCCTCCCTGGGCCATCCTAAAGCAGGTACTCTACATAGGCCTTATCAGGTTGCCTTTGGAACAGCTGGCTACAGAAAGAGGTGGAATGACTGGCTTGGAATAGGTGCCTAAGTGAAAATGAGAATTTATGTGCCTTTTGGGTGATCCACATAATGAATCCTACTTTGATAATTTTTAGTTCAGGTTCTCAGTTATGCTTCCACTTGGTTGTTTTAGTAAGATATAAATCTCAGTAAAATTGCTTGTACTTACATCATATAATCCAAAACAATATTGTCTCCTATTTTTTCCTCTGTATTCTCATATTTGTCCTGGTTTGTCCTTAGTAGTTTTCCCCATCTGAAATAATAGCAGCAATGCAAAATGCAGATTTGCTTGTACTTCAAATGTACATATGTATGCTTATAAGATCAAGTAAATGTTTGGACATGTTTCAAGCTTCAAGAGTGCCTGGTTTCTGCAGTGATGGAATTCATATTGGTTATATATCCAGCTCAGTGGCATGTATTCAGCCTTGAAGTGTAGACATCCCTTTTGTATTCCAAACTATACTGCCATCCATGACTGATTTTGGAGGTACATCCATAGGGTGGTGTGACATTTGTGCTGGCAGTCACTGGCTGGTAGGAAGGGTTTCTGGAAATGGTTAGGTGGTCACAGACTGACTCCATTGTCAAGGATAACGTGCTGTTCTTACCCCAGGAGAAGACCAAAGCTGTTCCCAAAAGCAGAATGAGTGTTGTCTTGATGCATAAGTGATCCCATGGATAATGAAGTTGGTATTAATGGTTCCTATTGAATTGAGTGATTCAGGGAACACTGTGAGCTCTGAGGTCACAAGGTTCAGGCTGTTTGGGATTCCAGCTCAGTAATGAGGATATTGACAAGGGTTTAGAATACACCACACACCTCTTCACACTTGCCTGATTTTCATGGTGTTTTTCTGGAAGAGTTATGTAAAGAATTGTGAGAAGATGACAAGGTGGTTAGAATTCCCAGCTACCCTTCTCTTACTTTGTTTTCTTTTGGACTCATGCAATTGCTTGCATTGAGGTCAGCTCTTTTAAAGTACATACAGGAACAGATTTTTTGAGTTACAAGAGTCTTGTGTGCCTCTAAATGTCACTAACTCAATTGCTTAGCACTAGATGATCAACATATTCAGACATTCCCACGCTAACACAGAAATGGATTAGCTCTTGTGACTGTAGGACAAATAATGGAACAACCAGACATTATTAATTATGCATTTCAGTGCAAGAAATTTGAAGAGATGTAACTAATGGATTGCAAGAGTGGTTGTTGGCTTAATAAACATATAAGGAATGTTGACACCTAGAGACCAGTGAACTGGTAAATTGTAGATGATCTGGTTTTTCCCAATCTCTGGTCATTTTCTCAGCCACATGCAGTTTAATGGGCTGCTGCTGCTGTTTGTAGGTTCTGCCTTTCTAGGACAGGACTTTCTGCTGGTTTTCATTTGTTTGGTTTTTAGGAAGTCAAAAGAAAGACATGGTGAAGGCTTTTTCAAGCTGTTGATAGAATATGATCATAAGCTGTGATGTTGATCCTGTCACTTGTTGAGAGATTCTCTCTCCTATCTACTCTGTTGTAGTGGCAGCCTCAAAGAACCTCAAGAATTCTTTTGCAGCCAATGATAAAATATTAAAATGTTAACAGTAGAGGGAATAGAATGTTCATCTAAGAAGGAGAGCTGTAAACGTACACTGTTTTTTCTTTTCTGTGCTTTTTCAGAAGTCTTTTCCAGTGTTTTTTGCCAGTGCGTTCCCTTGCTTCCTCCCCTGTCCTCACTCTTGCATCACCTCCCCTTCCTGAGGTGCTTTGTATTTTCTTTTTCAGAACATTAATAATAATTTCCTTGTCTCATTCCTGTCTCTTTGCTTGCATTCTTTTCCTGTTCCTGAGACCTTTAAACTCATTCTCTTATCAAAATCAGCTCCCTATTTTTTCTTCCTTTTCAAATGGACTCCAAGCCATTCATTGTGCCCATCAGCTGAAACCCACAGCTGTGTGCTCACCCACAGCCATTGGTGGCAAGTCTTGGGCTGCTGGAGGGAGTTAGCAAAAAGCAGAAGCTGCAGCTTCTTTGTTGGAGGAGAAAGAATGTGAGAAAGGCCTCCTTTATGTTCTTTGTTCAGTCAGGTGCTGCGGACTTCATATTTTGACATCTTATTATCTTACCTGTGAAAAACTTACCATGGACTGTTACCTTCACAGGCTAGGTAAACACATGGAAAAGAATTCAGCCATTACCAAACTACTGTATCCTGATAGAGACCTGAGTGAATATGAGAAAAGAGTTTTCCTAGTTAAATGATAGAGATCTGTGAGTACTCTCTCAGAGTATGTATTGCATAAACTCCTGTGATATTTAACCAGTAAAAAAAAAAAAAAAAGTATGATAACATCTTCCCAGCTGTTGTCATGCAAAACATATCAGAAAAACATACCAGAGTAACTTCTGGAGAAGCAGGAGCTGATTTAAAATAAAAATCTAAGGGACTATGTGTATGACTATGACTTCTGACTATGGCAGAAGGTTCATTAGAATCTGCTCTAGCATACATTTATAAACTCAATGTGAATGAAATGTCAGAGTGAAGTTGTGTGTAGTAGGATGCATATTCTTTTCATTAAGACTATACCTGCATTAAAATAGTAGGTGGCAAAACCAAAGGTGTGTTCATTATTCCTCTTGCCATGTAATGTCAAAACTTCCTAAAGGGCCTGCCTCAATCTAAGCAGAAAGGATATAAGTGACACCAGCATTGTTTCCTTTACCCTTCAGTGTAGTTTTTTGAATGACCACATTTTTTAGACAAGGGTTCTTATTTTTAGGTCACTTATTTTGTGCTATTCTGAAAGCATTGTCCCTGTTGCTTAGGGAGTTCCAGATAACTGCATTTTTTGCCACCTGTATTTGGCTGTAAACTTTGAAACAACTCTGTGGGAGATTTACCTCCAGACATGGTGTCCCTTCCTAGCAGTGCCTCACTGCAGAGGAAATGTCTTATTGTTGCCTGGTAATGATAGTTTATTGTGGGAACTCAGTGCATCACCTCGGATGCTCTGAGTCCCAGGGAGAGCCCCTGGGGGGCTCAGAAGTCCTGGAATGTAGCCAAAAGTACCTGGTGGCTTGATTTTGACCCTTCGAGTGTCGTGCTATCTCAACATGAGGATTCACAGGTTTCTGAGGTGTAAATGGTGAAGGACAAATACTTTTTTAGACTAGAACATAGGTTTTAGGATTCTGGTACAAGGGGGTATGATGGAGGCAAGATAGAGGATTTAGGCCCGACCTCGTGGTTCTTCTTCTTCTTCTTGTCATCCATCTTCTGTGTGATGTATGCACTTTGGATTAGCTTATGCTAAAGGTGCACTGTTCAACAAAGGTGATGGGAATTGGTGAAAAATTGTAAATATCATACACGTAATTATCAGTATAAGAATGTTCTACTGCCCCAGGGGCGGGGAGGTTGCGTGTGGCTGGCTTGCTGGGCGGATCTCAGCTGGGCAGAAGAAAAACCTTTTAGATAAGATAAAATAAACAACCTGAGAAAAAGATCAGAAGAAGAGTCCAGACTCATCTGTTCGCTGCAGGCTGTCTGCGGACCACCTTACGCGTGTCCGACAGAGACAGACAGCCGATCGGACAGTTTATGTCAATTTTTGCCTGCTTTTTAACTTTGTTCTGCACTAACTGAAATACTTCTATTAGCATTTTTGAGAGTTTGGTTAAAGTAAGTTTCTTATGTGGGACTTTAGAAAGAAGCTTCCAAGAGCTGTGTTTTGATCAGCCTAGGAAAGTAAGGAGAAGTTGAGTAGGGCTTCATACAGCACTGCAGGTTCATGAGGTCTGAGGAGAAGAGTCCTTGTCAAAGAGTGCTTATTTTTGTCAAATGACTGATTCCATTTTTGTCGTAATCTCTCTAAAAGAAGAAATTGCACCTAGATCTTGTGGACTGTGTGACTCTTGTGAGTCCATTAGGATTAAGATCACTGTGAGCAAAGAAATGAAACACAGTGGGAATTTTCAAAAGACAAAATTATGTTACTAGTACCTCAGAATGAATACCTGTAACAGTGCTGTCTTCAATGAAGAGAACTCATTGCATGCATTAGCCTTAATAACTCTGCTATTTCATGCTCTGATGAGTTTTTATCTTACATTAACACTCCCACTGAGAGAAAGGTGAATTCTGGAAAAGTGATGGGAAGGAACCGCAGTGCTAATCTGCACCAAAGATCTGGGTTTTTTCAGTAGGATTTCTCTGACTGCTGGGCCCAGGTTGATGCTACCACAGTAAAAGCTGCAGGCTCTCTCCTGTTCCTAACTATCCATGTTTCACATGTGGTTTTAGGGAATACTAAGGGTGCATGATGTTGCAGTCACATGTTATCTACACTTAATTGCAGGGAATTGCTGGTTGAAAGCCAATTGCATGAATCTTAGTCTCACTGGAGAAGGTTTATTTTATACCTCAAAGAAGAATTTCAGCTCTCTTCATCAGATCTGCTATCTGATCTTTTTGGCTGCCATTAGTTGCTCACAGTTCTTCTTTTGGGGAATCTGCACTTTCTGGTGTACTGTGTTTGAAGAAGGCATCTTTGTTATAAAGCATCTTCTGTAGCAGCAGGGGAAGGAGGGAATTATATAATATAGAATTTGCATAAATAATATTACTTAATAATTACTTTCTTCTGTTAGTAAATAAAGCACAGTCTTAAGAGCATGAAGCTATTTTTGTTAAAGCTCATCTTCATTCTTAACATCCTGCAGTATTTGTGTGCTTTGTCTGTCCAGGTCAGAGCTGGTTTTATAGGTTGCTGGAAGAGAAACCAGAACTACCTCTTTTTGGCACTGAGTTTAAATCTTGAAGAAGTGTCACTTATTTTGCCAAGTTTTCCTTCCTGCCTACTTGACCAGACAGACTGTGACTGAATGAAACCACCACAGCTGTAGAAAAAAAACCCGTTCTGATGACTAAATTAGTGCGCAGTATTCTTAAATAACTACTCCACATCTGCCATGCATCCCAAAGAAAAAGAAGCTCATGATGATGCCTGCCATGCCTGCCATCTTGTCTGCCTCTAGTAGCAATATCCTGTCTGTGCTCCAGTGCTGTGTGTCACCAGCTGCCATATCTGAGAGTCAGTCTCACAGGGTTATTCGCTTGGTTTAATGCTCAGTTCAGCCACTGGAGAGCCAGAATGGGAAATTCAGAACAACATGGAGATTGTTCACAGCCTTGAAGCTTCTTATTTGTCTCTGGAATTGTGGCATTAGGATACCAGATCTCCATTTTGGTGTTTCATTGCCCATCTTTGCTATCAGTGCTCAGATCACAATGCTATGACTAAATATTTTTTCCCATCCCACCTTGCTGCCCTCTGTGTGGGACAATCCAGGCTGGCAGAATTACACTTGTTTTCATGTTTAGCTGTAATTATCTTAAATGAACATTTTGCTTAGTCTAAGACCTAGAACAATCAATTGCTGTCTCAGATATGTCTCTGACAGTGAGACCTGGGCACTGGCTATCATTTTTCCTTAAGGAGTTGTCAAGGAAAACTTGTGCCAACCAGAGCTGTGAAGTGTATCTTCCTGCATCTTTCTTTTAAAATGTGCTCATAGTGATGCAAACTGCATTCCAAATTCAGTATCATTTGGAGACAACCTAAAACTGTAAGTTGTTTTCATACAAAGCCATGAAACTGCTGAGGTCTCCTGGTTGAGACTGGGTAAAAAGAAATGGTTTAGAAACACGTCTCCACATCATTTAGAGTGTCAGTGAAATACAAGTCTCCTGCCTCAGATTGTTCTCCATTCAGCAACTTCCAGTGGCTTTCTGGGTTATGATTTTGACATGACCATGTAGGGTCTTCAGAGAAAAGTCAGACTTTCCCTCATACCTGGGGCCTGGATATTCCTGTTTCTTTTTATGCTGTGGCCTGTCTGCATGCTGCATTTGTCATTCTCCCTCCTGTTTCACCTGCACTCTACAGCCTTTCATCCTTTGAACAGCCTGTGCAACTCAGAAAAGGAGAGATTCCTGTACCTTGCACCTTTCCCTAGAGTATCCGTCTGACCCAAATTGCAGTACTTGGGTGCAAAACAGAGAGGCATTTTTATCACTGGCAGCTGCAGCCCTCAGAAAAATGTAATATTCAACAATGAATATTGTGAACAAATGAAGCAGACATCTCTATCATAATCAGCTGATTTTAGGAGAAAAGGTGGTTTTTATAGTTTATAGTAAGTTGGTAACTCCTGTTAACAAATGCAGTACATTTTATTTCCTATCAGAAATTAAAAGTGTACTGAGTGTAACACATCTTTGCTATTCTTAAAAACTCCACAAGCAAAAAGATTTTCCTCCATGCCTGCTCCTAATATGCAGTATTCCAAGGCCTCTGTGGCCATTCAACACTTGCCTGAGACTCTGTGTGTAGTCTCTGCCTTAGCCAGTCATGAAATAACTTTAGGTGGTGGCCCACAGAAACTGTGGAGGCTGTAGCAGAACTGTTTCACTGGAGTATTCTGACTGCATCTGGGCACCCACTGCCTGGCCACTGCTCTTCTGCTTCAAAGCTCATGTTCAGGCTGGTTTTATGGTCTTTTCCCTCTGTGAGAAGGAAAAGTGGTGTGTGACAGACAGACATGGCCTTTTCAGTACAAGAGGAGATAAGGGGAATTGGAAAAGTCTTTTAACATCAGACTTTGTCGTTGTGATGTCTGCTTCACAGTTTGTGATGTTGTAAATCGTGAAGCAGAAGGAAAAAATCAGACAGCTCTATGAGAGATTGCATAGACTTAGTCTGGCCTGTGTTTTATTCTTTACACATGATTCTCTGCCACATTCTGGTTGCTCCTGTTCAAGAGAATTAAAAAAAAAAAAAAACAAAAAACAAACAGTTGCTGTGTCAGTACTGTCAGTTTGAAAACCAATTTAGCTGTAAATCAAGATGCTCTGTATTTGAGTGTTCTGTTGTCTTAGAGCCAGGAAGACTTCTCTCTGTCACTTCACTTATCCTACAAAGAATATCCTGCTCCTTCTAGAGTGACTCCAGTCAAAGGGAGGAGCACTGTCTTTGTACAGACTGACTTTGGTCAGGACTCTTCATTGTCTGTTCAGAAAATAGAGGTGCCAACTCAACTGACTCCTGCTGATTTGCAGGTGATGGGAAAAGAGACGTGCCAAGCAGGCAACAAGCACAGCTGCTAGAAACAAAATACTATCAGATAAATGCATGTAAAGGTGGCTCATACAACACCCCAAGCTGTTTTTTGTCTTGGTCTGAGCTCAGATACAGGTGGAGTACAAGCAGATTTGCATCACATGGCAGTGCTGGGTGCAGGCAGCAGCTTTGAGGCAAGAAGGCCCGGTAGTTGTTTCCCTAAAGAAAAGGAGATCATGTGTGTATGGATACATGTAAACAGAAAGAGTGCCCATGCAGTGACTACAGACTTCAATAAACCCTCTTCTCACAGCAAGAGGGAGGCCTGCCCAGTGTCACTAGGCGCATTTGCCTTGGTATGTTCTCTAGTACCTTAAGAGATTTCTCTTACACTTGGTATTTTCCTCTGGTAGCGTGAGTGGTCCAGTAAATAAGAGGACTGGATGTCTTGCTTGTACTGTGATATTCTTAAAGAGACAGGTGTTGCGTTGGTGAGATGTGACTTGAAGGAGATGATGGTAGGAGTTGCGTCTGATGAGAGCTCTAAGAATGGATGTAGGTAACTCCAGGTAAAAGCATCAGGCTCTGAGGTCACCTGAAAGGTCTTGGCAATTAGGCTAATCCTTTAACATGTCCCAAGGCTCAGTCCAAGAATTGGCCCAGATGGCCCTGCAGTGGGTAGCAATATCTGTTTGTGAGGCTAAACAAGTAGTAAGCTGCAGAGGGAAGAGCTGGATAAATCGGAGGCATTGTTTCAGTGTTACCAGGCTGCAAAGTTCTGGAGAAAAGGGGTCTTGTCACCAGAAGTAATAAAAGGTTCCCCAGGATAACAGTATCTTTATGTCTTAGAGACGAATCCCTTTTACCAGAGCTTAGGTAGAATAGCCATGGAACTTAAATTTTGGATAACAGAACTGCTTTGAAAAGCTAAATATCCATAAGATCTAAAAGGCACAGAAAGAAAAAGCTAAGTCTTAGTATCTCTCTGTGATGTTGTTTGCTTATCCAAACATGCATATCAAATAAAGCCCAAGTATTATAGTCTGACAACAGAAACTTGCAATGGCTGTCCTCTGTGAGAGCACTGCTTTTCTTTCTTACCAGCATTATTTTAATTGATTAGATTGTGATTGAGAATTCCAAAAGAAGACGGACACCTGCCTATTTTGAATGGCTATTGAAATTGATTGACCAGCAACTGGTTAATCTAAATTTAAACTGAACTGAAAAATCCTTATTCGTTAGTAATAGGCATTGTTAAATCATTTCATTCAGTATTAAAGTCAGTTTTAGCTTTTATTCAATACTAAAAGGCAGCACCGCATTTTCTTGTGCATTTCAGTGGGTGGTCTGTGATGAATGAAATCCAGCACGGTGCCTTCTTACCTCCACAGGGATCATGAGTTTGAAGTGCAGAGACTTGTGCTCTTAGCTTGCCCAGCAGAGGGAAAATGGTGCCAGGTCTAGCAAGCATGTGGCACCAAGGAGAACTGCGCACTGAGGCCAGTGGATTTTGTGTCACAGCACCTGGTGTAGCAGAATGAGAGTTAGCTCATACTTCTGTCACAAAGGAGGCTCAACTATCATTTAGTCCAAGTGATCCTTCTTTCCTTGCACTGAACATTCTGTAGAAACTGTGAAGGAAACCAGAGTGGGAAACACTTGCTATCAATTTTTTTATTTTTGAAGTGACATAAATATAGATTGGATACAATTTGTGAATGTGCACTGTCCTGTAAAAACAGAAGAATAAGTGTTAGCCTTATAATATTTCATTTTGATTTGGGAAGTTTGAAATAGTAATGTTTCTAGGTTCATTTAAGGTACCTATTTGAGAATTCCTACTGATGTTGACAACCTCTCCATGCAGTAATGGTGCTGGGAGCTGTTTTGAAAATGTTTCTAACCCATTTAATTCTACATAGCTCCCAATTTGTTAACAGAGAATATCATAGCTATGTAAACATACTATGTGTGGTGTGCAGGCTAATGCAGTTAACCATTTATTTTTAACTTCACATAAAGGCACAATATGAAAAGATTAAATAACAAATACTTAACTGAGAGTGAAATGCATGTAGATATTTGCTTGTCCTAGGCTGGAGCATTATGAACTAAAAGTTCAGAATGAAATGAGAAACTATAATGTAACAGAAGTAGTATGTGGTTAAGAGATATAAGGCCAGGCAACTAAACAATCTGAATTATGGTGTTTAATATCCTGTCTTGGCATAACTCAAATGCCTGTTATATGTTTTGGTGCAAATTGTTCATTCCTGATCAGTTGAAGTCTATTCCCCTCAGTTTTTGAATATTCTCTTCTTCTCCCATTTAACTAAAGGTACATGTAAGCTCTAAACATGAAACTCAGGACAGCTGGTGATTCAAAAGATAGCACAGCTTTCAAACACTGATGCCCAAGGCTAGAATTTGCAACTAAATCTGCTGATTAGGTTAAGAGCTAAAATACCAGTAGGTGCCTATCTGCATCCTTAGGCACTTAAGTACCTTTGAAATACAGCCCCATAGCCACTCTTTTATTTGTAGCACAGCAATGATAATCATTCCTTACTTTGCAATTATCCCAGGAAGACAAGGCCATGAAGTGTCTCAACAGCACTATAAAAGGGACCAGAAACGAGAGGATCCTTCCTGTCTCAATCTCTTTTGCTCCTGGTTAAGGCAGCCTGTTTTGCTGACTTTCTGGTGTCTGCACTAACAGCTCTGCTCCTGACAAAGCACTCCTTCAGCTTGTTCAGAGTGTAATCGATGGAGCAAGTGGTGGCATCAAGATTCAGGGAAGCTTATGGAAGGAGCATGCTGTATTTTGCATTGTGTGTTTTAAATGGTCATTATTTCTCACTCTCTTATAAGCCACTACTTTTACATGAGTTGAGGTGGGAAAATTTGAAATCTATCTTTTGCTCTCAAACCAGCTGTGGAGAGCAGTGGGTTTGTACCGTGCTGGTTGTGTGGACAGTCATTGGGATTTCCTTGTGCTCTTCCTGATTCCATGACACTGACTATGACCAGTACTGTGCTTTCTGTCCCATTCCTATTTCACTGTCCAGAGACACAGGTTCTGTGTGTTTAATGACCCTTGGCAGGGGGAAGCTGTGAGGAATATCTGCTTTTCAGTTGACTCTCCTTCAGAACCAGAAGGATCTTTTCTCTAGCAACTCATGAGCCTGTATGAAAGAAATAGTGCTTAAAATGAAGCTAAATGGGTAATGTCACCTACATGAACAAAAATTTAAAGTGTTTTAAAAAGAGGTCCTGAAGGATTTATAAATGTGTCCCTGTCTATGGCTCATATGGGAGCATTGACTTTATAAAGGAAATATATTTAGACTGCAGATTTTTATACCAACTGTATGAAATTAATGGGTTATTGTAAGAAGAAATGAAACTAAATTCTTCTTGTTATTCTGTTATAGATTTAGAAGTACTTTTTTGAAGATTTTATTTGCCTCAGATTAATTCTAACATAATTAATATGTGTCTGGAAACAGAATATTTTTAATAGCCCAACTGAAAAGCAGTTGTGTTTTAACTATGGGAAATAAATTCTTTTTCTTCCCTAGTCATGGGGTCATTTTTTTTAATGTTATTTTGATGATGCTACATTTAAGTTTTCTACATTTAATCAAACCATTTGATGGTGGTTGTTAGATAACTGGCCTTCTTTTATATTTGGAAGGAGCCAGTACAGGTTAAGATAACTTTATGGAAGAATTAGTAATTATTTTAATTACAGCAGCCGTGTTGTAAGTTGCAATAAAGGGGTGGTGCACATTCCCTTACAGATTTACATGCCCACATCTGCATTTTAGAACATACTTCTGCACATGAGTAGTTTGGTTATTACCATTAATAAAAAATCATATTCAAGATTTTTAAAAGCTGATTTTAAACTTCAAAGCAGGAGTAAATTTTTTTAAAGTTTTCCAGCAGCAGCTCTATAGTTGAAAGAAACACAAAGACTTTTAGTTTACAAAGTCCATATGAAATTCTTAATAAAAAAAATGAATACTGTGTGAAAATAAGACCAAGATACCTATTGTTTTCTAATACACCCAGGTTGAAAACTATTTCCCAAAGGTTTGCAGATCTGACAAGTATTTAGTGCAGAGGATGGATGTGAAAAGTAGGATGGGTTCCTGCATGACAGGCTCTACCTTTGAAATATGAGATGACAAATCATTTTTTTAAACTGGTTAGTTGACAAAGCCTGGGAAATAAGTTTAAAAGTGCATGTAAAAAAATGCAATCTAGAAGTTCTCCAAGTAAGTTCCTAACTGTAGAGCTTTGAGAGAGGGGAGAGGCAGGTGCAATAGGACTTGAGAAATTATGATGTTATTTCCAAACACTGAAATGGAAGACAATAGAGAGGTGGGGCTAAGGTGGAAATAAGAAAAGGAACCTTTTTTTTTTTTT
>VZRH01004591.1:1750274-1773230 GCA_013397555.1 Urocynchramus pylzowi
TTTTTTTTTTTTAATAAGGATTTAAGAAATACTCTAATGTTTTTCTGTCCTTAATTTGAGTTATATAATATGTGACATACTCTGTCATAGTAGATACTTTGTCAGAAAAGCTACCTAGAAAAAGAACACTCTCATTTTAATCATAATATTTCATTGAAAGTGCAGAGAAGCTCCTAAATGAAGACACATAGGAATGAAAGAGATTAGTTATATGAGGTAAGACATAAAGAAGGACAGACATAACAAAAAATACATAAATTATTAGTGGCGTACAGAAGGTGAAGTGGGAGGGTTTTTCCCTTCAGTATAAGAATTTAGCAACATTCACAATGCAGTGAAATGTTACAAAGAAGTTTTTTTTTCTCTTTCAAACAATGTCTGCAGATTATGTGAAGATGTTCTTGAATTGAGGTGTGCAGAGAATATTGTTGAAACACAGAATGAAGTTTAGAAAATGCCTGGTGGTTCAGTGGTGTGCAGTGCCATTCCTCAGTTTTCTGCTGCTCAGGATATGTCTTCTAGGGCTTGACTATGTAGTTACTTAAGGAAACAAAGGAAACCATATGGGATACGTGCAGTATAAATGCTCTCTAAAGCAAGTTAAAATCAGATTTAAAATCTCAAAGAAGAAATCTCATGGTAATAGTCTGTAACTTGTATTGCTTTTGCTCCGGAGTGCTGCGTGTCCAGTCTGGAGGTGACTTCAGTGGTGCTCCCCCAGGGTGCCACAAGGGCA
The DNA here is from genome assembly GCA_013397555.1 of Urocynchramus pylzowi. Classification (NCBI taxonomy): domain Eukaryota; kingdom Metazoa; phylum Chordata; class Aves; order Passeriformes; family Fringillidae; genus Urocynchramus; species Urocynchramus pylzowi. The sequence continues at coordinate 1,751,011 of VZRH01004591.1, forward strand.
ATGGCTGTCTCTGACTGAGGGCTGTGAGGCCAGGCTGTGGCCAGTCCAAGGGATGGGGTGGCTCTGGACCAGCCTGCTTTGGCCATGGGAGAAGGGAGAGCAGGGCTCATGCCTCTATTCCCCGTGCAGCTGCACCTGGCTAGATGGGAGCCTTGTGATGTGATGTATAGACATGCATCCATTCATTCAGGCTCTGAGCTGCTTCCCAGGACTGGACTCTGGGAGAAGTTTGGCCCTTCTGTTTTCACATTCAGTGTTCCACAGCGAGTTCAGCTTTGGCTACTTCAAGGCCTCTAAAATACTGCTTGAGTTTGGCAATGGCCCTAGAGAAACCCCTGGCAGCCAGCTCTTCACTCTGCTCTGTGCCGTATGAGCCTGACCTGTTCCACTCCACCTCTGAGTCTGCACATGAGCTTCGGTTTTTTTCTCACTAAACAGAGGGTAACCAGGCTTAAAGTAACAATATCCAGAAAGGCAGGTCAGAATCAAGGTCAGGGGCAGCCTTCATGTAAATGACTACAGCTCCATCAATTCCAGCAAGGAATTGCCTCTCCTGGGTGGATCCCCTCACTTTGCTGTGATGTTAGGCACATTTGCTATAATCTCTCTTTCTCCCCAGAGAGGATTTTCCCATACATACACACATGTGTGTTCACATAAATAAAATTAGGATTGCTACCTTAAATATCAAGTGACAGTGTATATCCACTAAGTTCAAGATATAACTACTTAGAGTAGTCATAAGGATCAGTGTTTGTCAGGAGTATTACCTGACTGTAACAAGTTTGTCTGGGGAGATTTACAGGGTGATATCTGGTGGGGGACAGATCAAGGCAGGTTTGATATACTGTTTTGAAATATGTGCTTGCCTCTGTGTATTCTTAAAGAAAATAAAGGAATTTCCTTTCCAGGAAAAAGAAAAAGAAAAAAAGAAAAAAACTGTATCTCTGAATTCCAGGGAATTCAGAGTAAGAAAATTTTAAATCTGTCAGCAGTGGTTGTATTTGGAGATTTCTCAAGTAATGCATGAAATAATGTTCACTGAGCTAGAGAACAGCAGTATCGGGTAAAGAACATCCAGCTTGAACCTTCCAAGCTTTCAGTGCCCTCCTCTCCTTTTTAAAGCACTGCAGCAAGACTTGAATACTGTTTGGGAAGCGTTTTTCCATTCTCCATTTGCAGAGTATAGCATCACAGAAAGCAGGATTCAAAGAGCCCCCCAGATGTTATGTTGGCCACTCCTTTGCCTGGAGAGATGATAAACCGTACTTACTTCATTCAGCCCAACAGATGCCTGTGTTACCTATTTATAAGAACTTCTAATGAGTGAGAACCCACAGTCTCCTGGGAAAATCCATGGCAATGCTTCATGCTATTAATCGTTAATTTTTTCTCCCCCCTGCCCGAGTAGCCAAAACCTCCCCACATCATTCATTCTATGTGATGATCTGGAATGCAATTCTATTTGCTTTTAGAAAACTGCATGAGCCACTTGGCTGCTAGGTAATTCAGTTCATTTGGCAGTCTCACACTTCAATCCTGCAGAAGGAAATTCTTGCCAGTTCTTTGTGATTTTCATGTCTGTCTCATGATACTTGATGTTTTTCCTGAAGCTACAGTTACTGAGTCACAGATCTTCACTTTTATTGCAGAATAGAAAAAAAAAATCGTTTCCCACCCAGGAAAATGCTTGCAAAGACTTATTTAAAAAAACAGAAACAAAGGAACTGGCAACCAGTGTTTTCAAGTTTGCTTTATAAATTTTTAGGCTTTTTAAATGCTTGGACTTTTAAATGCAAAGAATTAAACGTTTTGATCCACACGTGCGTGAAGGTCTGCTAACTTGCCTGGATCTGTGCTCAGCAATCATCTCAGAGAAGTGAATCCTAAACTTGATAATCTATAACTGCAAAAATACCTTTCTGCTGCTTTCAAAATCACTATAGAGTTGATTACTACAATTGCCCTGTAGATAATGGTTAATAAACTGTATTTTATACAACCATGGTATTTGCAATTGCAGCATCATACCGATACCAAACCATAGTAAGGAATGTAGTATTTGCCTTGAAGGAACTGAAGTGATTTAGAAAGTTTGGTAAACAGGGAGCTGCATTCCTGCAAAAATGAAAATACTGAGGTAGAATGTTTAGATGTGGCAGAACATTGGAGGCATTGTCTTGGTTTGTCACATTTGCATAGTTATATATATTATACACACACACACACATATATATATATATATATATCTGCACAAAAATATATGTTACTTCATTTTCAGACTTTTTCACATAGATGTTACTTTTTATGACCAAACCATAGCCTCATATACATGCAAGAAATACTAAGTTATAAGGTCCTATGACTTTAAAAAAATGTTTAGGTTTTTATAGATTTGCATTAAAGTGGAGTTACTTGTTCAGAAGAGTTTTGCAAATTTCTTCAGAAAATAGCATTAAAAAAGGGATTGAGGGGAGAGAAATGCCAACTGCCCTCATTTTGTATATTATTAACGCATTCCAGATGTCTCTTTTACAGAATAGATTATGAGTTGTGACCGATTAAGTTTTAGTAACAGACCTGTAACTTTTCAAGGCAGTGAAATATTAAATGTTCTGTATATTTTGTCTTGTAGATTGCTACAATGCTGAAGATAGGTTTGGAGGTTTTTTTCTCCTCTTCTTGCCCCAAATCAAAATACATCTGGTGTTTGTTGTACTTCTGTAAATGATGGTTGGACTTAGTGGTTTTGACCCTGGTTCATTTTGATTAAGCTTGTTAATATTTTATGGTTTTAGTATCTGTTTTACAACATTTCCATTACTGTGTATTTTATTAAGGTTCAAGTGGTTTGTATTTTTATGGTTGCATCTGGTCTGCATAAACTCTGTTCCAGTTAAAAAAGCTGCTTGTCTTAGTCCTAGGCATGGGGAATTTTGAAGTATAGTGGGATGCGTATGTGTTAATCACATGTTGTCACCTCCAAAACCCTTGCTCCTGGAGTAGCTCACAATAATCTTACTGTTTGAAGTATGCAAAAGGCTGTGTGAATGTGTGTTCATTCCTTTGTGTTTGTTCATGCTTGCATGGGTATGTTTCATATTGCCACACCTTCAGTATTTTGCCATGTTTGCCTTCAAAACAAGAGTAGTTTCTCTAGAAAGGTGGTTCAGAATGCTGTCGGGGTAAGTTACATGATCCAAATACACTATTGGACTATTATGTATTTTGTTAAGTCTTTAAGAAGAAATCCTATGTCAGAGTCAAGGAATCTTGAGCTTAATTACCCATGAAGTCAATATGATGTTGTTCTCTTGATAATCATACAAATTAGTAACTTGCTATGGTGTTCAGCTGGCTGCATGTCATGTAAGCTTCTCCTGCATCTATTGTTTGATTTACGTTTGAAAAGAAAAAGAAAAAAAAGATGCTTATTTTAGTCCCATAGATTATTACATTTCTGAAAAATAAAATAGGCAAACAACAAAACAAATTTAAATAGTACTGTATTAAATAACCAGTTTCTGAGACTGTAAATGCAATGAAAATAATATTTCCTAAGTATTTCTTGATTTTATTACCATACCCCTTTTAAAGTGTTTGTTCTGGAGCCCTGAGAATTTGATGGAGTTCTTACCTGACTTTCTTTAGAGGCATCTGCTCTGTAAAGCATTTGCTGAAGGGCTGAAATACTAATGCAGTAGGATGAGTTTGGAGGAGTGCACAGACATTGAACACCACGAAACATTCAGCGATCCCTCTTTCATTCTTTTCCCTAAAATCTGGTCACATACGTGAGGATGCAATCATGATTCTGCTGTGAGTTGGGATGTAGACTCCTCATGAACTGCTGTGTCTGAACTTTGCATCCTTTGCTTGGCTCTATCCTGGCTCCTGTGCATCAAAACCAGCTGTTCTGCTCCAGCATTTCAAAGAGGATATTGTTAAAATACTGTTCCTGCTTAAGTGCTTTTGAAAATTATGTCTTACTCTTAGTGTTCCTCACAACTCCACTGCAATTCTGAAGTTTTTATTTCATGGGTTTTTTTTTTCCTTCTGCTCCTCCAGCACTGACTGCCTGTCTGTACCATTAGTCCTACTCACTTTCTCCTACAAGACAAATTTTAATTACTTGAGAGTATTCCAGTGTACCAGAGGTATAGGAACTGATATGTGAACATATGTATTTTGTGCATTCAAAGTCTTCACAAACTGTAAGGTAGGAGTAAAACATATTCATTGGTGCTGATAATGAAATCAGGCTAATAGGGCTCTCTGGTGGATTTTAATTTCCACTTTATCTGTTTCTTCACAGCAGTCAGTGATTTGAAGATGGCCTGTCAGAAAAATCTCTTATCAGCCTCACAACTCAAAAAAGGACAAAATTACAGATTAATTCTCTGGTGTCTGTCTGTGGTCTGTGGAGTATTAGAGAATTCAGTTTCTCATGTGCTTAGCCAGAGGAGTTAGACTGTGAGGGGACTAGTTTAACACCTCAGCACTGCAAGAGTATTTTTGCAGCACAAGGCATGGCAGTTCATTTATGTGCACCTGTGATTTGACAAAAATAAGTTAATGTCTGCAAAGTTTCAGTCTTACTGCTACAGAACAGCCCTGCCAATGAAAAAGCAAAATGAAAGCTAAATAAATACATGCTCCTTGAAGAGCTCTGTCAGTGTAATCCAGCCCTAGCTGGATGTAGCTCCACTCCCCACCACTCTTTGGGCCCAGACATCCAGCCAGTCTTTTACCCAGTGAACAGTGCGTGTGCCTGTCCAAGCCATGAGGAAAATGCTGTGAGGAACAGTGTCAAAGGCTTTCCTAAAGCTCAGGCAGTCACATCCACTGAGGGGGTCACTCTGTCCTAGGAGATCAGGTGGGTCAAGCAGGACCCATAAACCCTGGCTGATGCCCTGGTTGTCCTGCACGTGTTGTGTGGTGGCACTCGAGAGGATCTGCTCCGTGACCTTTCCCAGCACCAAGGTCAGGCTGGCAGGCCTGGAGTTCCCTAGATCCTCCTTCCAGCCCTTCATACAGGAGTGTCACACTGGCCAAATTGCTTTCATCTGGGACCTCCCTGGTGAGCCAGCACTGCTGGGAAATGATGGAAAGTGGCTCCATGAGCACTGCCACCAGCTCCCTCAGTACCCTTGGGTGGATCCCATCTGGCCCCATGGACTTGTGCAGCACTGACCAAATGTTTCCCTCTAGATTATTTGAGATTCCTTCTGCTCCCTGTCCCTGTCTTCCAGCTCAGGTGGCTGGGTGCCCAGAGTGCAACTGATCTTACCATTCTGAGGCAGAAAAGGCATTTTCCTCATTCTTTTTCACTATAGGACAGTAAAGGATGAAGATTCTCCTTGGCCCTCCTTTTGTCACTAATGCATTAATAGAAATCATTTTTTGTTGTCTGTGGAAATAAGAAATTAAGTTGAAGCTGGGCTTTGGCCCCTTCTAATTTTCTTCCTGTGCAATCTCACATCATTTTTGCAGTTCTCCTGAGCTGCCTGTCCCTTCTTCCAAAGGCCATAAATTTTCTTCTTGCACTCTGAGTTCCAGACAAAGCTCCCTATTAGCTAGGCTGGTCTTCACTTCTGGCTTTTCTTTGGGTACATGGGGACAGCCTGCTTTAAGATTTCTTTCATGAAATGTGTCCAGCCTTCCTGGACTCGTTTGTCCTTCAGGACTGCCTACCCACAGAGTCTGTCAGCCCACCTCCTAAGCTGGCCAAAATCTGCCCTCCAGCAGTCCAAGGTGGCAGTTCTGCTAATCTCTTTCCTTCCTTCTCTGAGAATTGAAAACTCCAGGAACCTCTTGAACTGTTTTCCCTCTGTATTGAATTTCCAGCATCTGTTAAGTTGAAGGTCTCCATGAGAGCAATGGTAGCGATCATGAGACTTCTTTCAGAGAATGTTCTAATTCTAAGATTATAATATAATAGAATAGTTCATCCAGCTCTGTGCCCTGGCTGGATGGTCTGTAGCAGACTCCCACCAGGATACCTGCCTTGTTGGCATTTGCTGATAAAACGATAAACACTCACCTTTGCCATTGCCATCAGTAAGCTCCAGACAATCCAAACTCCCAATCACACAGGGCTACCCCACAGCCTCCCCTTCCTTGCCTGAACCTCCTGAAGAGTTTGTAGCCATCTATTGCAGCCCTCCTGCTGTGCCAGTCATCCCACCATGTCTCCCCGGGCGTAGCTCTGTCAGAGTTTTCCTGCTGCACAATGACTTCCAGCTCCTCCTGGCTGTTGCTCATGCTGTTTGTGTTGGTGTAAATGAACTCCAGGCAGGCTGTCCATCCCACCAGGTTTTTGGGGTGGAGAAGCCCTTGAAGTAGAATGTAGCATTAAAGTAAAATATTAATTAAAAATTAGTTTGTGTAAAAATACTTCATACTAAGGTTGCTTTGAACAAAGTTATTTGCATTTTATTATTATGCTCTTAGGTCATGGGATAACATTCTGAGTTTGATCAGGAAATGCAGAAAAACTTCATGTGGAAGTGGTTGTACATAAGCTTCAAGACACAGTGTTTGACAAGAATGAATAAGAGATTCAGAAAGTTTTACTGGTGCTGGAAAATGTTGGGGGTTTGTTTGTTTGTTTTGTAGTGGTTTTTTTGGAGTTTTTTTGTGGTTTTTTGGTGGGGGTTTTTTGGGGGTTTTTTTGGGTTTTTTAGGGTTTTTTTGGTTTTTTTGTTTTGTTTTGTTTTGTTTTTTGCTTTTGTTTTTCGTTTTGTTTTATTTGTTTTTTAGTTTAAGGATCTGGAAAAAATTCTAATGTAAAAAAAAAAAGATACAAATATGAAACGCCACATGGCCATGGACAGCATTTTGAGGCACAGTTTTTCCAGGCCAAGAAAGGTCACGTTGGTCTCCCAGAGCCGGACGTCCCCACTGGGTTGGGCAGGACGCGGAGCCGGAGCTCCTGCGGGAGCGGGCGCTACAGGGCCAGGCGCGGCCGGCAGGTGGCGCCACGGGGAAGACAAGGCCCGCGGGCAGGGCTGGACCGCGCCGGGGATCCGCGGGGATGCGGGGGTGAGGCAANCCTCCAGAAGACTTCACTGTATTGCTGCAAACACCGTGTTCTGTGGGAGCTTTACAGAAAGCTTTTCTCTGAGTATACTTACACTAGGGTTTGTCTGCAAAACTTCCGANTCGCGGGGTGAGCCAGGCTGTGACACAGGGGTGAGCTGAGGGAGGGATGGATGGTCTAGAGCCTGCCTGTCCTGTAGGTCCTGCCTTCTGCACACAGCCTCGGATGGATGGTCCAGAGCCTGCCTGTCCTGTCGATCCTGCCTTCTGCACACAGCCTCGGCCTCCAGAAGACTTCACTGTATTGCTGNGGGGGGGGTGTGGTGTGGTGTGTGTGTGTTCCCAGAAGAGGAACAAGGAGGAGTGAATTTAGGAGGTTTAATTTTCATCTTTATCTTAAAATCAGCTTTAGTATCATCTGCAGCTTAGGAAACATCTGCAGCACTGTCCTTGTTCTACATACTTTATGGTGTCGTTCTGCATACTTCAGGGTGTTCTCTGCCTCGAACTTTTGTTCTTATTAAAGAAGACACAGGATTGAAACCATGAGTGTGTGCCTTTTCATGGGGTGTGCATATGCAGTTATTTATACTGTACTGGTGATTTATGCTGTCGCCAGACATGTCATTTCACAGTTCCATTTAAAAATTGTGAACAGGATTTGAGGCATAGACAAAAAATTACCAGTGACCCATCAAGATGAAGAAGTTAAGGGGAAACATTGCTTCTATGGTTCTGTTTTCTCTTTGAATTTGTCTTTTATTTTATTTTGATGTGGATATTTTAAAAACAAGTGGCATGCATTTAAAATCAGAAGAATTCTGTCAGAGGTGAACCAAAGACTCAGCAATTTGTTTAAACCTCAGTCTGCATGTCTAGCCTTCTACTAGTTGGCTGGTTATTTTTCTGTATTGCTTTCTGAAAAAAAAAAAAAACAAAACCAAAAAACAAACCAGTAGGAAACTTAACCTCATTGTATCTATATATCTATGGATATTATGGATATCTGTATAGCTCTGTGAGTAGTTTATGGATATTTGATTAGTGTAGCACAAGTATATGCCCTGGTGAATTCTTGCTTACTGAGGGTTCAGAGTTAGGAGATTTTAGAAGCTTTGCACAATGTATTTGTGGGGTAAATAGATTGAGACCGGTACCAAACCCCCTGCTTCACTTAACACATGCTCAGCTTCTGCATGTATTAATTAACACTTGCATTGATTGTGCCAGTGTTATCCCAGAGATTTTAAAATGCATGGTATTCTTTTTCACAGGTCAAATCATATAGAACATATTTTTTACACAACTTGATTCAGTTCTAAGGACAAGGAATGAAGTTGCTTGATTTTAATTTACCTCAATTTAAAAATGTGTTTGTTGAGTCAATTTAAAAATGTGATTATCCTGTGCTTCAGACAGAGCCTATTGTTAAACCACTTTTAAAAAGGAATATCCCTTGGTAATTAAAATCCTCCCCTGTGGCTGTGTGGCCATGTTCTTTCTGTGGTGACGCAGGCAGGGCTTGGCCTTGCCCTCACACAGCAGACACAGCACAGTCTCGTCCTGCAGTGTGTGGTGTGGGTGAACAGCACAAATCTGTACTCCTCGCAGGCCAGTGCTTTTGTGGTGTTAATTTGAAATGCCATCTATTGGTTTGTTATCCATATGGAACTGGCACTCTTGAAATCTAGAAGCAAAGAAACCAGAAGTGGAAGTTGAGAAATTCCATTGACCCAGTTAACTGTAATTGCAGGGTTAGAACCAGGGCCAAGAAATTTGAGTTCTGCATGTAACATTTCAGTGCACAGCCTCATTTGAATGGCATTACCTCATCTCACATCCGTTTGGGAAAAGAGTTCCAAATCCTGCAAGAACAGCTCTAAGTTATCCAAGGTCATTGTATGACTAGAATGGGAGGAATTCTTTTGACGTTTTCAGTTGCAAGGGGATGCTTAGAACTCTGTTTGATGCAGCATTGCATCTGTTATGATTAGTTTGGTTGGGGTAAAATGAATTTGTCAGACAATTCTTCTGCTTTGCCTTTCCCACGTGTTCCATGTGTCAGCTGGAAGTGAGTGATCACAGTGTCCAGGAAGAAGGAAAGTATAAATATTCTAAGGTGCTTTATAAAATACTGGCTTTCTGTGAGCAAATGGCATCAGTTGGAACAAATGACATACTGCTTCCAGTGATGTAATCCAGAAAGTCTGAATTGCTTTTAATGCTTCCAACCTGAATAATTTCCTTTTCTCTTGAGTTCTGCCCAGTAATCAGCTTTTATATTGCAAGCAGCAGGCTCAATCCATATTTGTTCCTTCATTTGGAAAATTTTGTGATAGAAAAGGCAGGCGGAAAAAAACCTAAACACATTGTACGGCAGTGTTAGTAGATAAGAAGTAACTGAAGGTTTGGATTTTTTTATAACATTGCTGAGTGAGCTGCAGCAGTGTTCTTTTTTTAATGGGCATGGTTTTATTATGCTGTAAATAATTACAGGAATAATAGGCTAAGTTGTACAGTCAAAAAAATTAAGCTGGGAGTGGGTTTTGGGGTTTTATAAATCCATATCCATTTTGTATATGTAGACATAAGCATCAGTGCAATGAAATGAGGCAGTGAAATAATGTATTGAGTAAAATACACATGAATATCCAAATACAGATTTTTAGTATATTTAACAGGTGACAATGTGATTAGAAATATAAAACATGGAATTTTTAAGTGCTTGCTAAAGCACTAGTTTGATTTTCTTGGATGTTTTTTAGATCTTGAAATAATTCTCATTGCCATTAAGAAAATGTCATAGTCGTGAGATCAGAATTTGGAAGGATGTTTGTTTCATTTAAAACTTTCCTGAAAATTATGTTACATTCTGTTGTTTATTTAATAAATTTCTCTGAGTCTCTGGCACAAGGACCATGTCTTTTGAAATGAGTCTGTCCAGCAAGAGCTTTGAATGTCTGTGTTGATTAACATTTGTAATTTATTGATACACACAATGGAGAAGTATTGCTGAATTGTATCAGTTTATTTATTGAAATTAACGATCTAATTAGTTATTGAAATTAACCATAAAATTTCCTATAAAGACTGCTGTTAACACTCCAAGGGCCTTTCTCCCACCTCCAGAGAATCAGGTAATTTACACATGCCCATCCTGAGTCCAGTGACCCCTCAGAATTCCACTGACTGCACTAGAATATCCTGTGAAGATAATATGTGATTACATGTGAGTAAAGGCAGCAGGATACAGCTGGCAAAGTATTTATTGCTTCAGAGAGTGTGTGTTTTTTGGAGTTTGAAAGCTACCACAACTCTTCTATTACTTAATCTGAATTAGTAGGGTTGGGTGATTTTTTTCCTCAAATTGATCTGTGTCATTTTTAAGGGGTCAGTCTACTGTTTTATTACTGGGGTGTTTTTTTGTGTGTAATAGTCTCTGGTAGCTTTTTCCAAAATTTGCTGTTACTTTTACAAGTGTAACTGCTTGTTGAAATACGAAAGCATTGTGACAAGTTTTAACTACACTTCCTATGTCACATGGACATCTACTGAACATTCTCAGTGGCTTCATTGTTCCTTAAGTGTGCTTAAGTTAGGTTTTCAGTATTTTTATCAAAACAAAATGAATAAATAAAGTTATTTATTTATTTGTGTTTATCTTGAAGGCAATCAGTGGTAAAAATATGTAAGTAATAATACAAAAAATGCTTATAATTCTGCAGGTGTTATGAAGTGTATTTCTGAAATTAGTCCAGTAAATATTGCTTTTGGGAATACTTTCTTTTGGTGTAGCTTATAAAGAAATTTATTTCAAGCCTTTTTGTTTGCAGGGTATAGAAGAGCCTTCCAGTGCTCAACTTTTCAATTTTTCAACAAGTTGATTATCAGAAAAAGAACTGATTGATTAGACACATTGTATGATGCCATTTAAATTTCCAATACAATGCATTTTGTTGTACAAGAGATAAAATAATTTGCTATAAAGCAAAATATAGAAAAACTGTTATGTTCTTATAAGAAAAAAAGAGCCTCCCTTTATACTCTAAAGAATAAAAAGTGAGAGCATAATCTTTGAAAATCAGTCCAGGGGAAAAAATCATGGAATAGAATCCCTTAATCCTTTTTTTCCTGAGCAGTTCCTTTTGCAGGACCCTGGTGTTTCAGTGCAGTGGTGGCACTCGCTCCAGCTGTTGGTGTCCTGAGGAGGGCAGGCACTGGGAACGTGCTACCTGTTGTGCTGGCAAGGCCAGAGCTTGGCAAATGTCTGCATTTTTAATGATTTTAATTTTATGGTTTTTACCTACACATACATGTATGTAATATTAATTTGATAAAAGAAGAGTTCAGCATCTCCTTCCCTCTCAATTGGTGTTTCTTCTTCACATTTCCTCTAATATTACAACTAGAAGTTTCACACAGCTGCCCCTACAGCAGAAAGGGGAGAAAGGGAAAAAAAATTACTGAAATGTTTTATCCTCCCTCAGTGGAATGTGGAATTTCCTGCATTGTTCTCTGGGTGTCTGGGATAGGCAAAAATCCTGCATAATTCATTAACACATTTTGCATAAATATTTGTGACAGATTTTTAAAACCTCTCTTCCCCCTTCCCTTCCCCTCCCATTTCATAGCTAGAAACAACCAGGAGCTTTGTATCAGTGCAAAAACATTGCTCAGTTCCTTTTGGTTGCAAACCCCACTATATTATGTTTTTAAATGATGAGTTTTTCAGCCTAAAGCTTTACATAAAGCTTTCTCTACATAACTGGTTTTGCATGTTTTTAATTTGAATGTTTCTTCTCTTTTGATCTGTGTTTGATTAAATCAGTTGTGCAAAATGTCTCTGCTGGTGTCAGCAGAGCCATTTTTGTGTGGAGTGTAATCCCTGAGGCTTGGTGGCCCAAATTGTGAACTCACGTGACCTTGGAGCTTGTAGCTCTAAACTCTGTAAAAATGGGCACTCCTTAAACAGGAATTATGCTCGTTAAGTGCTTGTGTGGCACTTGGTCTGTGACCCAGCCCTCAGCTGTGCAGGGATGGACAGGAGGAGTGTCAGTAACAGCCTCTGGGCTGGTTGTTGGAGTACCATCCTCTGCTCTGAGCTGCACATGGCTCTCTCAAGTACTCTGTGAGGAGGGATTGGTTCCATTGTTAGGGTTTTTTGTACCACTCCTGCTGTACTTGGACTTTCTGCTTCCCAGGAGTTGTACAGGAAACAGTACGTGGAGGAATTTGTTTGTAGTTGGTATCTTCTCGCTGCTTATGTCTCTGCGACTTAGGCAATTGGTAATTGCTGTTGGCTCTTAAAAAAAAAAAAAGGGTTTTTAAAATTATATAGGCATGACAATTTTGCAGAAAATAAAGCATTCTTGAATTAAACTTAGACCATGTTGCACTTCTGAGCTTTATGTTTTGAAGCAAAAGACCAGATTAAAAAGAAAAATTAAAGATTTTTCAAGGCATTTATTTTCCTTCTTGCTCCCTCAATTCTCTTCTTTCTCTCAAGAAATATTGATCTCCTACCTGTCTTTTTTCCTTTGTTTCAGAGTGATGCATATACTTCCCTAAAGCTAGTAGCCAGTTTCCATGTGCAAGGAGCTTTACAGTAACATAGTATTTGGAATTCAGTGTTACATAATTTTTAGCTAGGATTCTTCTCCCCATCAGTCTCCTAAGAGGTGCTGCAGAAAAATGCCTCATTACGAAGTAATAGATGCACACAAAGGCAATTGGCACTTGGATACAACTGAGAAGCCCTTACTTGTGTGAAACTGCTGTAATGTGTCACATAACGACAATGACTTCTTCTGCTGCCTGTAAATGAAATACCTGTAGGTAAACATTTCTTCATTAAAGCATTTGTACCCTTGAAAACGAAATGTTTCAAAATACAGAAAAGCAACTCTCTGTAAAGCCCTGTTTTAAGCATATGTATCTGATCATCCGGCAGCCTGTGTCATTTGCCTACCAAATACGATTTTGGGTGATGAACCCCAGTGTCCAACACAGAAATTTTTTGCCTGGAGCTCTTCGGTCTACAGATGTTTGCACTGCACTTCTGCCTCAGTTTCTCCAGTCTGGATGTAATCAGTGATCTCATTTTCACTTGAAGTCTCCAGAGAAGAGATAAACTGTACATAGTGTCCTCATCCATCTGTGTCCTCAGTAATGTAATTGAATTATTGGTCTGGTGCAGTTTGGTCCCACTGGTTGACTTGCATGGCAGCAGTGTCAGTGCTGAGTACACTTCATTGCCACTGCCACGCTGGCGTACCCCGATGGAAATGTTTTGCAATGTGTTCTGCATTTTGTCAAAAGCCTTGTGGATTGCATGTAGGTCAGCTGTGTCACAGACTGTGTTACAGAGCTGCTGTGTTTTCCTTCAGTTCCTTTAATGACATGGTTCTGTTTTCTGAGCCATCTCATCTCTCTGAACATTACTGGCAAAGGGATTTTGACATGCCAGAGTATAGCTCTTGGCTGTAACTCTTGGTTGGAGTCTTGAGGAACGGGTAACTTCCATAACTAGTGACTTGGGCAACTAGTAAATGCAAAGTTCCTGAAAATCAAATCTGTTTCCCTGAACCATGTTTTCAGTGCCTGAATAGTTAGTATTGGCATCAGCCAACAGCCTGATGGATTTTTGAGACAGAATTGTGCAATAGAAACAGTACACCTGTTGCTTCATAGTCCAGTCCTACGAGGGTGGTGTTTCATAGCCATTCCCTTGCACCGTGTGGGAGAATGAAATGCTATAGCAGATCCATAACAGTGCAACATAGTACTGTGTAATGCTGTTATGGAGTTAAGCAGTGGGAGATCATTCAGACAGAGGACTGCTCAAAATGCGTCTGGGCCCTGTTTGCCCTGTTCAGGATTTACCTTAAGATCACAGATATTTCAGGGTAAAGTATCTGATGGTGGTGTGTGACAGCTAATAGATATTAAGAACAAGAGGTGGTCCCTCATTGTACCATCCCCTGTCCTGCCCTATTCTGATAAGGTTTTATGATGGAGACTTGCTGTTCTAGAAACACTTTCCAGCTTGGGAGCAGATGCATGATTGTTACTGCAGACTGTGGCCGAGAAGGTGGGACAAGAATGGGGAAATTTCCCTGTGGTCTTGACCTTCTTTGCTCACCCCGTGAAATGGTCATTTCAGGCTGCAAATGATGAAGGCTGGAACATTCTGAGTGTACTAGAAAATGCAGTGATAGACTGTTAGAGAGACAGTGTCTGTTGAGTGTTTGTTTCAGACAAATGTCAGTGTAAAAAGACACTGGAAGGAACATTCTGGGAGGGATCAGCATTCTGTATCTCTGTATCTTGGTAGATCTCAGAAAAGTGGCCATGGGCTGTGGGCTGGCAGAATTAACAGGCTAAAGCAGAAATACTAAGTTCACACTTCTGTTGCTTAAGTGACTCATGCCTGTTGACTCCTGAACGTGAACCAGAAACTTTTCCAAAATTTGGGAGTGTCTGAATGCAATACATAATAGCATAATCCTGTATACATTATGCCATAAAATATCTGTAATAATAACATTGGAAAATATTCTTTACTTTCTCATGGATTCATGCTGATTGCAAAGACCAGCCAGGTGTGGAACACATCCCCACATCCATAAGGCAGGCTCAGTAAAACTCTGGGCTGGGTTCACTGTTCCCAGGTAGCAGCAGTTAGCACCCGCTGTCTTAATCTCTTGTTACAGTCTTATATGGGGAGATAACTCCCAGTTCACTTGACTGATTCATGTTGACATGGAAAATCCATAATGAGCTAATGAAAAAGGAACTACAGAACTGGCACACTGATGTCTCTGGTCGGAAGAAACAGCACGGAGAAAGTTTCCATTCAAATAATGCATTAAATTACCCCTCTTGACAAAAGTATTGATACTGATATTGATAGCACCCACTTCTCCCTTAGAGAAAAACATTTTTTGAACACCTGCAATAGTTAATTAACTATTTAAAAAGTGCCTCTAAAAATATTATACTGTTAGGGTTTGTGTGTTTGGGGGGGAAGGTGTGTTGTGGGCTGTTTGTGGAGGGAAGTTGGTGAAAGTTAGCTTTTACAAAGATTACCAGTACCTTCTCTTTATAGAAAAAGAACAAAAATTATAGTTGTATCTGACACTGAGTGAAAAGCCTGCCAAGGGCAGGAATAATCATTTTGGGATGGGGACTTTTCTGTGGCAGAAAACACATTCTGCTGTATGGCATAGCCCTGATGCTGAAAGATGTAAAGAGCTGTAAAAATTTTATCAGCAGTGGCTGTGTGACTGCTTATCATTTTATTATTTGTGGGTGATACAGAAAGCCTGTTCTGCCAGGAGAACTTGCATGGCACCACACAATGTCTTTCTTTCCTATGCCTCATTTCTAGAAAAGTAGTATTTAATGCTATATCAAAATTCATCTGGATAACCTGAGATGGTGAATCTCTGATGAGAGTGTTTGATTTTCCTCTGAATACAGCAATCTGTGAAAATCTGATCAAGCCAAAACTTTCTCACATTCCCAGGGGAACAGCCTCATCTTTCAAAAACAGAAAATATTTTTTAGAGGTTTTTTCCCCCTCTCCCTCTCATACTCACCTTTTGTGTGTAAAGGCACAGGACCACATGAGAAGTGTAGTTGGGGAAGGGAAGGAACTGTGTGGAGATTAGGTCCATATGCATATGTCAGCAAGCTTACAAATTCTAGTGAGGATGAGGCATGCTTTCATTTAAATATGCATAGGGGGTAGAGTGGAACTGAGTTAGATTAGGTAGAAAGTAGTGTACATCCTACCACACCTGAGGCACCTAAACTAGAACTCAGAATTTTATAGCAATTTTAATTTAATTTCTTTTTTTAATTTTTAATTTTGCTTCTAAATAGAGTTAATCCAATCCATGTCTGTCTCAGACAGTAAACTGCTTTCTGCTCTATTAGTATGGATTAAATACAAACTAATGCCATTAAATACATCAGAGTGGAGCAGAGGAGAAAAAATAACCGTAGTTTTTAGGTGGTATTCTTGGTCTTCCTGCATAAATTTTACTGTCTTCTGTACATGTAAATTTGTAAATGACAGTACCACAAAATACTGGTGGGACGTAGCTCAGCAGCTGTGCATTTGAAAATGGGTGAAGCAGTTCTGGGTTTGGTGACTTTTTATAATGTTACATGGAGTCGTGGGTTGTAGACAGACACACGAAACAACATCGAGAGTCCTCAGCAAACACCAATGAGTTTCATGTGGCTGCCCTTTTTATAGGACTTTGGATTTCCTGGGTTCAGATAAGTGATTGGATGAGACCTCTCTGCACTCAGCTCTCTGGCCTGAGTGTGTTTGTATCTAAGCTACAACAGGGCTGGCTGAGGTACTTGCTTGGATTTGAATCTAGCCTATCCCCACTGGGACTTGTTTTCTTCTAGGTTGGTTGAGTTTCGGGTGCAGCTTTAGATCAGCTGCAGTGGAACATTATAATATCTGGCAGGTTTGCAGTATGTCTGGGATGCACTGCTTCCTTGTGCAAAGTTGTGATCCAGAAGACAAACCAGGCTTTTCTGGCAGGCTTTTGTGACTTCTTGAACAGAAAGGGTATTGCTTGATTTTGTTCTTTGAACTGTGCAATGGCTACAAGCCAGTGACACCAGGGTTCCAGGAGCACAGTGTAGGACCCAGAGGATGTCTTCTCAAAGGTTTTCCAGTGACTGCACAGGATTCCTGTGCTTATTTCAAACTCACTTCAAGGATATTGTCAAGATATAGGACATGCAATATTAGTAGATATTACTTTTTTATCTTTGAGCAGAAGGTACTTCAAGTATTTGCAAAACCTCTTGTCATTGTTTTTAGAAAGCAAGAGTGGAGTAGTATAGTAGTAACATATAAATATCATATAAATATAAGCATATTTATATCACATATAAATGTAATAATATATAAATATCACTTGCAGGTACCCTGAGAATGAGGTGCACCATGTCTTTTCCCTGCCCCTGCAGTACCATGACTCTGTAGGGATGTGCAGCAGCTATTGGAAATGCCCCTCAGCCTGCAGGAGCTGGGACAGACCCCAATGAGTGCAGCATCCTGCTGAAATTCCAGGGAGGATTTGACACTGCATGACACACACTGGATCCAAGAGGATCAGAGTGCTCTGCATTGTCCGGCATATGAGGTTTCTAGGTAGAAAGCTGTGGCCTACTACCATTCCTTGGAGTCTCTCTGAGAAGGAAAACAGTGTTATGTAGTAATCTGTAGCTATCACCATGCAGGACCTCGGGGTTACCTGAAGCCAAGCAAAGCATTTTAGGTAGTAACTTCTCCTGAAGTGATTTGTTTAATAGTTTTCTGTTGTGCTGGTGAATATTCTTGGCAAAATCCACATTTAAGGAGAATTAAAATTGGGAACAATTATCAGTGACTTCAGGCCACGAAACATTACAGGGCTATTTTAAGTACCCCAATGAACAGGATTTGCAAAACTTAAGGATTTTAGAATTGCACTGAAACTCCTCAGAATTTGAACAAAACAAAAGATGAATAAAGGTCACTGAGAGTCTTCTGTCTCATATTGTTCTTTATGTGTTTCTCTGAACACTGCATACAAGTTTCATAGGGTGCAAACTTTGTCTTCCCATTTTCTTGTCTTACGTATCAGTGTTATTCCTCTATAGCATGAATTATTCCATTTGTTGGCTATATCCTCTTTTATTCTTCTTCAGTGCTGGGTGATCATAAGTTTGAAGAATTGGTTTTCTCATTACAGAATTCAAGGTTGTTTTGTCTTGTTGACTATATTTTTTTCTCTTAATTGGATTTTTTTTCAAGAAGCTTCTTCACATTTTCTTCCCGTAAAGTGCCTTTTCCAGGAGGTTTTCCATTGTCCTCTGTGGCAACAGCACTGCAGTTTGCCTTTGCTTACAGTGAAATCCTTTAAATGATAAATTCCTGAAACTTTGTGTATTAACATTGACTCTGAAACATTGTCCATGTAGATTGAGGTGACACAGGGAGGGACAAGTGCTTGTGTTTGTTTATGATCAGTCTGTATCCCATTTCTGTTGTGACTAGGGAACTTTGGTTCTTAGAGCAATAATTTAATTGAAGGTAATGTCTTGATATCCTGGAAGTCCATAGAAATAGCAGCCATTTCTGTAGCTGACAGTTTGGAATGAAAGTCTCTAGGGAAGAACAATTCAGCTGAATAAGAAAAAGAAGCATTTATTTTTAAAGAATAGTATCAAACCCCACAAAGCCTACATATGCAATTTGAGTAAAGCTGGTACATAAGCTTTCAATGAGTTTTAACTCTGTGATAAGTCTAATGAGCCTGCTTTGTTTGGCTAAGGGTCTTAGGAATAAAAGTGTTGGATTTCTTCAAGGACCAATTTTACATTAAATTTCATTTGTAGCCAAATTAATTTATGTCTGAGAGGGAATAAATAACTGCCCTGGGGATATGCATATGACCTTCCTGTTCTAAGAGGGAAATTT
The DNA here is from genome assembly GCA_013397555.1 of Urocynchramus pylzowi. Taxonomy (NCBI): domain Eukaryota; kingdom Metazoa; phylum Chordata; class Aves; order Passeriformes; family Fringillidae; genus Urocynchramus; species Urocynchramus pylzowi. The sequence goes on from VZRH01004591.1 coordinate 1,769,546, forward strand.
CTTTTGACCACAGTCAGTATTTTTGAATTCCTGAACTGTAAGAAGACCCTTTAGAAGAAGAAGGGAAAAAAAGACCCTTTAAAAGGAAATAAAGCATGTAGAAATGACAGCCATACCTTACAATCTTGTCTTGTCCTGCTCTGACTGAACATGAGTGTCCAATACATACGTTATTCCAGAGATGGTTCTTACCCTGTTTATCAAAAATCCCCATAATGTGAATTCACAGGCTAATTAGGTAACCTACATACCCTTTGTGCTTAGCAAGCTTCTGCAAGGCCAAGCCAAGCAAACATTCCCTTCATGTGAGTTGATCCCACTAACCCCACAGGGAGAGCCCCACAGTGCCCTGGAGTGTGACATGGCAAAATTGCGTGAGTGATGCCCCATTAGCACCCATCTTCAAATAGAAATGCAGTTGTAAGAATGCCTCCTCAGTCTTCTCTCCAGAGGATGAAGATGCCCAAGTCCTTTGGCTGTTTTTTGTGAGGAGCTCATCATTCCTTTCTCCTCCTGGATTCTTTGCTCAGCTGCATCCATCCTGTGAGCATGATGAGGCTTGGCATTCTGGCTGAACTTTGCCAGCCTGGACAAAGGAGCCATCCTACTTCAGTGAGGACAAAGTCAGCTCAAGTTAACTTGGTGCTTTAAGAAACGGAACAGCAACTCTTCGTGTGGTTACTTAATTGCATCCATGTTCTATGTGATGAATAAAATTTCCCACTTACAGAGCAAAATTAGTAGACAAATGCCCTTCTTCCTCCCAAGCAGGGGTGGGGGAGGGTGTATGAAGACGTTGTATCTGTAAAAACAGATGTGTTACTTAAATGCTGCGAGCTAAACAAGGAATAATTAATGTTAACATGCTGCCATTTGAGTTCTTAAAACCTCATATGAGAACAATGTCTTACACAGAAGGATCTGATTTAAGTTCAATTGTTACTTGCTAAACTTCCCTGACTGAATGGAAAATAATTTGCTTGGTTGTTCTTTGAGGTGGCAGGTTTAAATATCAGTCTCTTCTATGCCGTTTGGGTCTTGCTTTCAGTGCAATTCCTTCAAAATCCAGATTCTTGACTGTCTAAATACTGAAGACTTCTACTGGAGTTGTGTTTATACCATCTGAAACCTTGCCACCATATATTAACTGCCTTTTCTAGAAGAATCTCATCCAGTTGCAAGTTCTCTTCCTCTGAGTTACAGTTTTTTATTGTCCACAGTGGCTCTAGAAAGTGAACTCTTTGTGAATGCAGTGCACTTGTAAATGCTAAAACTAGAGTTCCTGAAGCTTCTCTTTCACTGAGGCAAAAATGACTTACAAGTATGACAAGCAGTGTGAAAATTGATACTGATCTGTCAATCTTTGAGGCATCCCCTCTTATTTCAAAGGAGTTAATGAAAGCTGATTTTACATTTCTCCTCTCTGTTTAGCATAGGAGGAGATCTAAACATGCAATGTGTGGGGTTTTTTTGTTTTGTTTTCAGTTCTACTTCATTCATAGAATGTAAATAATAGATATATTTATTACAATACAGTAAAATAATTTATTCCAATACAGTAGTATAGAAAAAATTTAAAATATACATGGGGAAATCCACCATCAGGGACAGCTTACTAAAGGTTCTGAAAATGTTGGAAATGTTTATAAATAAAAATACAAAATAAAGTTTCAACTGTATATATATGTGTTAGCTGGGTGATAATAATTGATAAATTTTGTCAAACAGCTTTAGATGTTCACAGTTTTGCAGAAGTAGACAAAAACCCCACAAGCTGGTAAAAAAAGTTAAAACTTGTAATTGCATATTTGATCTCCAGATTGCAAAGACCCTTAGATATCCAAGTTTTCAATTTATTTCCCTGGCAAAATTTCAATCTGTTTTACACTGACTCTGTGCTGTATAACTAAGGCCAAATTAAATATTGGATGGGGCTTGGAGCAGCCTCATTTAATGGAAGGTGTTGTTGCCCATGGCAGGGGTGGAATGAGATGAGCTTTAAGGTCCCTTCCAACCCAAAGTATTCTGTGATTCTACGAAATACTGATAATATTGGTGTATACTTGTGTAGCCAGTGTCTACATTCATGTGGTGAATACATAGTTCTCCGTTTTCACTAGAATTACCTGTATATTGTGTTTGCTATTCTCTCTGCAAAAGATGAAAATGTAAACCAGGTAAAACTAATTTTCAGATGTGTAGTAGTACTCCTGCATATTTGCTGAGAGCCTTGAGACAGAAAGTCTGAGAGTCGTGAACTTGAGATGCATTGGTTTGAAACCATGGGCCATGTAATAGAAGCAAAGTGTTTTAGCCCATCTAGCCATGCTCTGATGACAAAGGAACCTGAAGGTCCCTCTCACTTTTTTCTTTTCAAGGATGGGGAAAAAGCAAGGTAAGTGAGGAATTTCTGGCCTCAACCTTGAAGAGGTGCCAGAGGACGTTGCATCTATGAGGTGAAAGGAGAAAGAAAAGCACTATTGTTCCAAGTGGGTTTGTAGAGCTGTGAAAATTTGTTGGAAAAAAAATGCATGATGTGCTGAAGATTTGAGACTTCTTAATAGTATGTGTCCTGTCTTGAATTAGATCCTTGAAAGTGAGATTGTGTGAGGCATTGCTGTTCCAAGGCAGTGGTGCTGTGCTGTGTTCAGTATGGCACTGGGCTGCATTTATGTTCAAAATAATTTCAAGTTCTGGCTCTTGAATTGTCTCAATATGAGTGTGTAAAAAGAAGCTTCTGAAAATTTTCAGCAGGATGAGAACAGAAGATAGGATCTATCCACAAAGAGCTTGTTGGTCAGGTATTCAGGCAGCTGGAAGTCCTTCTGGAGAATTGGACTGAAGGGAGACTTTCACCTTGGTCTCCTGCTTCCTAGGGAAGTGTCCAAATCATCAGCCTGTGGAAATGCAAACCAATGAGCATTATGAAAATAATCAATGAGTGTTAAAGTATTCAAACTATAGCATAAACAGAAGCCTGTGGTCATGGATTCACTTGGTCATAGATTCACAAAAAATTTTTGCTTTTAATGGGTGATATTTCTGGGCTCTTTTTTTGGTAACTGTAATCTTACTAGGTGCATATTCCCTTCTCTTCTCGTCTTGTGTGTTGTGAGAGGGGCCAGAGCACTTTTCTGATGGAACAATCATGCATTTGCCTTGATGTCATGCTGATATCCTTGAACCCTGCTTTCTGCCAAGCAAAGAGAAAAGGATAGTACTTATTCAGTCTTTCAGGATAAGAGCCAAAGCTGAAATACCTGCCAAATGAGCCAGTCAACTGAAATGCTTCTCTTCCTTTGTACTGCCCCTGGAAGACATGAGGAAAAAGAAAGTGGAAATGAGAAATAGAAGATTGGCAGTAGCCTTCAGTAGCTCATAAGGACTATTTTTACCCTTGTAAAACTGCTTGTGGGTGAAGAGCAGAAGCTGTTCTCTTTTAGTTGATACTGGCTTTGGCAGTGGAAATGGTCAAGGAGAAAGAGAATAAGGATAGAGAATTAGGGGGATTTAAGACTGGATAAGAGTATGATAATAGTATGTGAAATGGCCATCACATCTGGAGAATCCTGGTACACTTTTCATTATAAGTCTGAATGCGTATTATCTAATTAAACATTCATCAGAGGTTTTGTCAGAACTAATTTACTCATGTCTGTTTCACCCCCCCCCCCAATTAAAAAAT
>VZRH01004591.1:1773308-1830353 GCA_013397555.1 Urocynchramus pylzowi
CCATTAAAACAATGAAAGAAAACAGCTAATTCAAGGCCTTCTGTAACTGAAGTCCTTAAAAACATTCCACATGTAGGTTTTTTTCATTAAAAAAAAATACAGCAAAGAAATACTTCGCTAGAGTCACTTAATGTCAGCTAATCTCACGTGAAAACAAAAGCTGTTATTTCTGCGAGGTCACTGTGGAAGCGAGGTTATGACTGCAGTGAACGAGACATCAGCATTACATGGTGGCTGCTGGGTGGACAGAAGGCCTATTTATGTGACAAGCAGAGGATGGGAGGAAACAAAGGCATTCAGGGATTCCAGTGGCAAAACAGATCACCAGAGCACTAAATAGCTAAAATGTCTTAACTCCTGAACAATTACAGTGATTCAGTAAGCTTGGGAGCTTTTGGTTTTGCTTTGTAGAAAGCAGAAGTCAGTAGAGGACGAACTTGACTTGACTCAAGAGGAAGAAATTGAGCAAGAAGTTTTTGTCTGTGTTCCTGGAAATAGTTTAGGGAGTTTTTTTCACTGATGACTAATACCAAAATGATCTGCTTACAAATCTGAGAATAAAAAGTATACCAGCATAAGAGGAGAAATAAAAACCATGTGTACCTATTATGTCAGGGTTTTTATTTGGGTATAAAATTTCATTTCAGTGGGCTTGCCTCTTGTACCATTAGACAAGGAGCAAGGGATAGTAGGAAGATGAATAAGATTTGAACAGATACAGTCTGAAAAAAAAATTCAAAGAATTTAGGCTCTTAAATCTTGACTTCGGCTTACTCTGTGCGACAGCTTGTCAGGGTATTGATCCTGGTTTTCAAGAGTGTAGAGTGAAGTCTTGTGCCTTGATTAAAAATGTATGTGTATGTACCAGGATAATAAAAGCCACACAACAATAAAGTGTTTCTGCACCGAGATTTCATTTTCTCCCCTTTTTGTCCCATTAAACTTGGTAAGTCAGATGAGCTTTGTAACTACATTATTGACTTCTGCTTCTTTCACACCTTGGCTTTTCTTCTAGAGGCACAGCTGCAGTGATCTAGATGCTTAAAGATAGGGGTTGATAGTCACGGTTTGAAGGCTGCTTCCAGAGCTGTAGCATTTCTGTTAAAATGTAATTGCTCTATTATCCTGTACTCTGTTCCATGAGAAGGATTTTTCCTTTCCTGAAACTGGTGAAGGTTTCAAGGTTCTTTCTTTCATTTCCATTCTTACTCTTCATCAGGAACTTGCATGAGAATCAAATCCTTTGTACTAGGAATAAGTAAGTGTTGCATTGCTCTTAGCTGATAATTGTTGTGGTCTTCACTTCCAAACAACTTCTAATTTGTTGAATCATTCTAACTTCAATTTTTTGCAGTAATTGTTGCACTGACATCAAAGTGGTTTGTTTGGTCAAGCCTCATGTGGTGTTGTGAAACACTGGTCTCTCAGTTTCCAATTGACTGCTTTGCTTTGGTCTAAAAAGGATTCTAAGACCTTGTCCGCAAAAAAAAAAGTTTGTCAAAATTGGTATTCCAATTTCCTAATTTCCAGTTTTCCAATGTAATTGCATGACAAAACAAAACAAATAGGTTAATGCTCTGGGTGTTTGGTCTTACGTTAATGGTTTTGGTTTTTTTCAGTATAGCTTAGTTCACTTACTTGATATAAGGTAAACACAATAAACATAATTTTAACCCCAGCAAAACTATTTGGGCAGGCATTTGCAGAAATTTTGCTGACATTCTTCCAAGGACACCTTCAGTGACTGGTAGAACTGGAAGCATAGACAAGCCTGTTTTCATCCTAGTCCCCAGGAACAGAAAGACAAATTATTCATTGACATCAACGGGAGCTGGATTGGGTTTTATATGGTTATTTACTGTGAGTACATGGGCATCCCATTTTTGTTATGCTCCAGTCACTTACATCTAATGTTGAAATACATGGATTGAAAAAACCATCATAACTAATCGTTTAAAGCTCTCTGATTTTTCCATATGCTAATACTCATTTTCTCTGAAATATTATTTGATTGTAATGTAGCAGTGAAAAATGTACACTGACAAAGAAGTAAAGATGTGGGGATGCACTGTCTCCAGCATCTAAGAATTAGATCTGATGCCTGTGTTACCTTGTCTATTTTCCTATGCTTCCTGTAAATATCTGCTATATTTACAGCCTTGAACTGCCATAAAAAATTTCTTCTTTAAGAAATTACATCACTCTTAGGCAAACCACTTGCATCTTCTGTTCCTTTCAGTAGCAGGAACCTGTTGGAATTAGACAGAGACTGTGAAAATTACAGAAATGATTGTATCATGTAATGTAATTGAATAATTTAATGACAACCCATCAAATAGTTTCATTATGGGTCAAATGATAGTGATCATTTGACCACATTTGGTCATTTGGCTTTTGGTAGGCCACCAAAAGCCAGGGAAAGGAAATGGCTAAGGAGAACTGTCAGCATTCTTTAAAGTGTTCAGCTAAGTGAACAGGCAAGCTGGAAAAGGGAATATCTATTATTTTTTATTATGTTGGCCTCAATGTGATGTATATGTACATTCATTTGGTTTATGCTTCTCTTTGCATCTCATGTAATGGCGCTTTTATAATTCAGTACTGTAGCAGCAGCTCTCTGGCCACAGAGGGCAGGCACAGAGTTTCCCAGGAAAGCCTGGGGAGCGGTGTAGAAGCTGTGGGAAACTTAGAGGAAAAGAATTCAAACAATTATTATCTCTCTTTCTGTAACCATTGTTTATAGATATGGTTTGCTAGAGTGCTATTGATAGCTCACCAATGGTGTGAGAGGTTTTCACTCTGAGACCAATCAGGTCTTAGGTCCACCACAGTTTCTATAAGAACTGTAGGTTCCTAATGACAAAGTCCTTTTCATGCCTTCTGCATCATGGAGTCAATGCTAATCATTACCCAGCTGGGGGCCTGCTACCACACAGTACCAGCAAACCAAAGGAATTAATTGTTTGAACAAGGAGGGAAAAGGCATGAAATATATCTGTTGGGAGAAAAGGGAAGGCTGGTAACAAGTAAGGTGCACTCAAGGTTTCCTTCTAGAAGTCATTACTTCTTCTCTCTCCTTTTTAACATTTGGGAGAGGGGGGTCAAAATAACTTTTTATTTAAATGTTTTAGTGGGTGGATTGTATACATCCTGTTTCTTCTGCAAAAAAACCATCTGGATTGCAAAAATCCTCACAAAAATCAATCTGACTTGGTCTATTTGTTGGTGGTGTCAAAGCAGCTGAGCAGATATGGAGATTATGTAAACCCATATAAATGGTTCTGGGGTACTAAGCAATAAGTTCCATACTTCCAGGTGGGTTGAGAGATACTTCCCATGGGTAAGATTTAATAGATATAAAGCAAAAAAGATGAACAGAATATCACATTTAGTTTACTTACATTTTAAATTGTTTAAGAGTTCTGCTCATTAAATTCAGTACTAAATTATTTTTGGGTTTTTTGGTTGGTTGGTTTTTTGGGGAGTTTTTGTTTGTTTGTTTTCTTTTTTGTTTTGTTTGTTTGTTTGGGTTTTTGTTTGGGGTTTTTTTGTGTTGGTTTTTGCTTTTTCTTTTTGAAAGGGAGAAAACTTCACCTTTAAACTCTGCATTTGAAAGGGCCAAAAAGAAAAAAAACATCTCAACTGTTATGGATATTTTATTTTCCATAGGCAAAATTTCACTGCATTCCAAAGAGAACAGTAAGAACCATGGCAAACCCACTCTCTCCCCACTGGGTTAGGGAGTCTCGTGACTCTGCTGAAGGAAGGCAGCAGTAACCTGTGATTCCAAGTGCTCTGTGTTTCACCAGGGCTGCATAGCTCTGATCCCTGGTTGTGGCAGTAGTACTGCCACATAAATTGTAACCCACAACCTTCCACCACAGTCTGTCATTGATTATTTTCTTTCCTGGGTAGAATTTCTGGTCAGATTATTCATTGGCTTTAGAATTTCCCATTCTAAAATCAGTATGGGTATGTAGCATTTTGTTTAAATCATGGTCTTTAGGCAACTTTTGTACTTCCTGGTAGCCTTGAAAACCTGCAGTCAGAGTCAGCAGTCTGGTTATTCAGTGTACTCCCTGTACCACTTCAGTTTGTGACTATTTTTCCTTTTAGTAAAATATCAGCACATGAGCTGCGGCTGTTCCTTTTTCTGAGACTCCAGCTGCTGATCTGAAGAAAGGCAGTAACTACAAGGCTGTTTACCATGCAGGAGAATACCAGTTCTTTCCAAGGTGTTTTAATAGTGTAAAGAATGGCTAAACAGGGCATCCTGGAAATTGTGTGTTTAATTAATTCCTTTCCCTGTGTCTACCTGCTTTTCTTTCTCTGGAAGACTTAGGGATTGCCTTCTGTACAGGTCAGGTTCAGTGTGAAGACCACTGCATGCGCTTTCACCACTGCACTCACCGTAAGAATTCCCAGTTGGAATTCAGTTTGCTGCTTGTGGCTGATGTGCCCAGAAGGACACAGTTCAAATGCTTTCACAGCCTTACTGCTGAAATTCTGCTAAGTGATTAAACTTCAGGAGGTTTTTTATTGTTTTAGAACAAGCAGGTGTGACTCAGCAATGTGTTAGGACCAAAAGTGCCGAATACAGAGATACTTATTTTTATATAATGACCTGTTTTTTGGTATTCAGCCATCACATCTGAACAGACACAGGTAGATACTTTACAGGGAGATGGGTAGGAGGCTCTTCTTTCCTGCTCCACTGACTGGGAGTATCCATTAGGCTTTACTTGGAGGTGATAGATGTCCTATTTTCTCATCAACCACCCATTCAAATAACTTTTTAAATGCCACTGGAGAACTTCAGTTCAGAACATTGGAGAGCAGAAGTTTACAGTATTTGGTGACCTCGGGTTGTCTCAGTTTCTCAGAGGTGGCACAGGTGACTTCACTGAAGTTCTGTTCTGCTTCAATAACCTGTCTTACCTTCGCACCATCATCATGGTTGTGAAGAGAGATGGTATGAGCCCTGTGCAAGGCACTTGTACATCCCCTGTAAGCCCTTCACCTTCTGAACAAGAAAAACAAACTCTGTTTTCACCTGAGAAGACTTGTGGGGTATTTTGTGCATCTCAGAACATTTACCTCAGGCAAGAACAGAGTAGCAGCCATGCCCAAGAAGTCATTTTCTCTGCACGTGCACATATTGTCCTGTGAATTGCTTTGAGATTCCCTAAAAAATTACTTTGCTTTTCCTTTTCCACTTCTTCTCTGAGACTTCACAGAGCCTGTAACCTCCACTGGACCTTGACAGAGAAGATGGTGTATGATTTTCTGAGGTGTCTGTTTGCTTTCTTCTGGGTAGCTGAAACTGAACTCCCTCACTGCTGGTTCTCCAACATCAGCCTCCTCTCATCTGCTAAGTGTAGAGGATTTTTGTAAACAGTGAAGCTGGCTGAGAAAATACAGTTAGTTAAGCGAGAAGGAGATAAGTACAAAAATCAACAGCCAGTGTCTGAATAGGCAAGGTCACTGTGCCCTTGGTGTAACAGCAGGTTGGGGGAGAGGATTTTTTAATTGGAAGAGTGAAGAAAAGTTAAACAAACTAACCACAAGAATATAGAAGTAGGCGTATTAATTGATAAGTAACTAACCAATAATGAACTATACTTTTACAATATGTATGAGCTAGTTAAAGACTGTATTTAACTAGGTGTTTGGGTTGCAATAAACGAGCTCTACTGACGACCATCTGGTGTGGCATCTCCCTTCTCCGACAGCTAAGGAGCCAGGCACCAACATCCTAATGCATCTGGAAAACAATGCTTTTATTTGTCCTGGTAAACTAAGTGGGTCCATGGTGTGGGCAACTCAGACACTGGATTTCCATCTCATGGCTTTAAATTTTAAGTATGCACTCCAGCACAATTTGAGTCCACGCAATCTCTCTGCTAAACCAAGCTTGTGAGAATATCTATCTTGCCAAATTCAAGCTTGTGGGCTTTAAGACCATCTGTCCTGTATGTAGGAACTTACTGGAGCTCTTCTGCTCACTGTTTTGCCAAGTTCAGATCTGAAGGGCACCTTTGTTTTCCTCACCCAGCTGCCCCTGTTGGCACAGACCTGAGCCTACTTTTCAGTGAATTCTAAAGCCAGTGGAAGATGGTGTCAGGAAGGGGCTCTTCCTCCCACCACTGGTAACTCTTGCCTGTCTAAGTGCTGTCTAGCTGCTAATTGCAAAACTTATATTTCAGAAAAAAAAAATACTGTTTCAATATTTGGATTTAGTCCTACTTATCTTTTAAGTAACAAAAGAAAGGGTTTAGAAGTTTAGAAAATGGCTTCATCTTTGATACACGCCTGGCAGGTGTCCTGATAGGGACAGTCCCATCAACAAGGACCAGTACCACCTCTCCCTAATGAAGACTCCACAGCAGATGTGTTACCTGACAAAACCAAGGGACCTGGCTGTTCCCTGACACATTTAAAGTATTTTGAAATGTATAGGGGAGAAAATGAGTTTTGGTAATTTTCATCCTTCAGGACTGTTGCTTTACTAAATGTGATGGGTTTTTTGTTGTCTCTGTAATTGCCTGGCTAAGGATCAGGATTAGTCACTGAACCTAACTTTGCTTTTGAACTACATTCATACAGCTTCTTGAGGGTCAAGCTGACTCTGTAGACATGCTTTTTGTCTTAGGCCTTTAGAGACAAGAAGTTTGCAGGAGTCTTAATTAAATCTGTACTTCCAGGCCACCTATGTGCTTATGATGTTTGTCTCTCTTAAAGTTTAGAAATTTATTCTTTGTAGAAGGCTTGTTAGTTTTCCTGTATGTTTTTCTTTAGTTTGCATTTAGTCTAGGTCACCTCATGACAGTAAATTATATTCTGTATTTGCTGAAACCTTGGAAGAACTGGTTGGTTTTGGAAAGGCAGTACACTTTCTGTACCACTGCTTTCACAGCTTTGCAGTAATAAAGCTTCACTCCTTGTTTTCCAGGGCTTTAACTGGACTTAAAAGGTAATACAAATAGCAGCATAGCAGTAACAGGGGCTTTACAGATGTCTGTGTCTTTATAATCCCCTTCCTCTTTCTTATATGCTACCCTGGAAATAATAAAAGCAGTCCTGGAAAGAGTTGTCTGCATGTTGGATTCAGGGAACCCCCTCAATGTTAAACACGTTGAAATTGGGTTAAATCTGATGAAGGACATCAGAGGTTCAAGAAAGTTACACACTGTGAGTGCAAATAAGACAAATCTCTTATAAAGGCACACATCCCCCAGACAGATGTATGAAATTAAGCTGTGTACAGAGCTTTGGGAACTTGTTTCAAACTCCTAACTCCAAATAGGATATATACTAAATAAACCGTAACTTGAACCAAATATGTAATATTTCTCATACAATGAACCAAAACTGTATTCCAGCCAGCATTGTTAAAGCTCTCTAGAAACATGAGTGAATTTAAAATTCAGGTGATCATGCCCCAGATTTTAGTTGAGAAAAATGCCAGAACCTATGACCACTTGCTATTAATCAGGTAATTTAAGAAACAAACCTGTAGTGATATTTTGAAAGCAAAGGTGTTCATTGTTTAGTATTTGCACAGACAGCATCTTTCTATTGTGACCCCCTAGCACAGGATAGGCATATTGTGATTGGGCCAGTTATGAGTGGAGGAGTTCTACATCTGCATCTCTCAGCATGGTTTTCAGGGTGTTGATGGGCATTTTCCTATATCTTTAACCCTATTAGTGGTGCTGTATCACATAAGCACAATGATGGGGCACCTTGTTGTGTGTGGAACTCCTTGATATTTCTGAAGTTAGAGGCCATGTGGATAAAGCTCACAAAGCAAGGCTACTGCAGTGATCAGCATCTCATATTCTGGCTTTCTGCTCTTCCTGGCAGTCGGACATGAATGGTTTCTGTGACATGAACTATTAAATGCCAAAGCAAGTGTTACATTTCACTTCAGAAGTGAGCAGCATGAACTATGAGTCAGGAGATCCCATTCAAACACCACTTCTTACAGCACAAGTAATGCTAAGAAAGAGCATAGATCCTCATGCAGCTGGCATGGCTGTGTGAGTGTGTCTCACATGCACTGACTTCTGAAGATGAGCATTTGTTACTTTGGACCCCATCTAAAAGGTTTCCTTTGATCTTAGCTGGACATTTGTTGGTGGTTTTCAATAGTCAGTGCAGATATTTGAAAGAAACAAATCTGTAACAGGGAGTCCGTGGTAAATACTTCTTCAGACAAGGTAAAACTGCCTGTTCTTATTTTCCAAACCAATCAAACCAGGCACAGATTCCATAAAATCTTCTGCTTGAGCTCTGCTTTATATCCATGAGAATGTATAGAAGCTGAACGATTCTGTAACTGCTTTCAGACAGAGTCTGCATGGACCATTATTTCTGTATATAGGTACAAGATTTGTTTAAACTCCTGGCTAACACAATAATGCCTGCAGTGCCAATTCAGAGAGAGAGAGAGAGAGTGCTGCAAAAGTGGAGAAACAGTGATACCCTGGGGTTGTAGAAAGATGAGATCACTCAGGGATGTGTTGAATGCTAGTATTATGTGAATGCTGATGACCACATCTTCCCAGGGGCAGAATCACTCGCTCAGCTAAAGGGAAAAGTTTCTGAATACAGCCTCTAAGCTGCAAGAATAATTTGTCCAGGGACAGGTTCATTCTTGTTTGGCAGATTTTTTCAGTGCTCAGCTTGGAGAACAAGAGAACCTAGGAGAATCAGCATTTAGGGAAAAAAAATGAAAGTACATAAAAATTATAAATTGTATGGCATTGTAGAGATACAAATAGCAATGGATTTGTTAAAGCTGCAAGTAGGAATGCCAGTAAAGAAGATACCTTACAAATGAATATAGGAACAGGAACATTGGTAGGGAAAAAAAAAAAAGAGACATAGTTTTGTTTTCCATTTTACATGGATATAATAATAAAAGACAAGCAGAAAACTCAAGGTAGTAGTTTTAAGACTTAAGACTTTGATTGAAGATGGTCTTTACCCTATGGTGAATTTATTCAGTTGGGCTTGAGCCCAACACTAAATGTACTTTGGGCCAGAAGATGAAACAGGAAGGACTGAAATCTGGGTTGTGGGATGGAAAAGAAAGAAACCCTTTTGCTGCCACGTGCAAAGGGATTGTGGTGCAGGAGCTGAGACAGAAGCCATGATTTCCTGAAGAGCACCTTGATCAAATGCAGGCCTGCATTTTAGCTGGTAAAACATAAATTTAAACCTCAAAATACATGGAAAAGCCTAGAAAATAAACCAGATTACTGAGATCCATTATATGCAGGGAGAAGGAAGAAAGAATCAAATGTAGGATTGAAGTGGCAGTTTGGAGGCATTGCTGGAAGAGAGTTGATGCCAGTGATCTTGGAACAGAGTTGCTCTTTGCCATGGAGAGCTACATGAGCACTCAGGTGATACACAACAGGCATTAAGTGATGTGATGTATCTATAATATGGAACTGAAGGAAGACTGCAAGGAAAGCATGCAAAGCTACAGCTCTGAACCATTAATATAAAGATTGACAGAAATTGGGGCAGTAGATGAGGGTGCCTAGGTGTAAAGGAGGAAGAATAAAGCTAAAGATGTTGATCAATGACACCTTTACCAGAAGAGAGATTTTGATGCAGAAATATAGGCAGAACAATCTATTTGGACATTTAAATAAAAAATCTCACCCATACTAAATTAGAAATTTTTAAATTTTAGGAACAGGTTTTTTATTGATTTTACTGTATTTGAAATCAGCCTGCAATTGCTGTTACAGAAACCAGTGTAAGATATTTTTCATATGAATACTAGTTCATCAAATTTCCCTCACCTTTCAGGTGAAGTGAAAAGACTCTCTTTGCCTCTTTGACTCTAAATAGTTTAGTTTTTGAAGTAATTTCTGAGGCATAAGCAGTAAGGTTTTCTCCCAAATTAATACATTTCTTCTTTTTACCTGTCTTTTAATATTTGTTTAAAGAGCTATGGGCAGTACTTTGCATGCATTAAATACAATTTATTGACTAGCTTGAAGAAAAAGTACAACTTGTCCCATGAAACACGTTATTTGCCAGTTGCTGTCTCATTAAATACTCTGGTTTGTTTCATGGTAGCTCTTTGCTGCTGAACTTTTGAAAGATAACATGAAACATAACAGGAAGTAAGAGTTTGCAATTTTTTCTTTTTTTCTCCCCTCAGAAGTGGAGTCTGTACTTCTATTGCTCTAGTAAAGCAGTGTTTGTTAGGGTTATTTATAATTTACAAAACACAAAAGTCTATCCAGCTCAGCCACATGTGGCCTAAGTGACTCAAATAATTACTCAGTTAAATACCATATTTATAGATAAGAGAAAAATGAATTGGGATTTTGCAATACCTCATCAAGTGGGCTATGTTTTTTAAAAACAAAATGTCTTTCATTTATTCCATGATTATTTTACTCTGTTCAGTACAGGAAGTGAAAAGGTAATCTTAAGGTTCATGTTTGTCAGAGAGTTCTAGGGTTCATCCTGTGCGTTCTCCAATCCCCAAATTGTTTCCTATTTCCTTTTCTCCAGTAAGTCTTTGAGTGAATATTCTTTGTGGAATTGATTTCTGTTATTCATAGAGATGTGAGGGAAACATCATACTAAAAATATAATAAAGGGTGAAAGAAAAAATTGTTCAGTTCTATTCTCACTTTTGTGTAGGTATATATGGTTCTGTAATACTAAGAGAAAATTAGAATTGCATTTTTGAGACAGAAAATTGCTTCTAATGTGTGATAGCATTCAAAATACATACTGATGGAGTTCCTTATGTGTATTGTGCCTGACAAGGTTTGACTATGGAACAGCTGGCAAGCGAACACACATGTTTAGTACCTTATTGTGCAGCTTATACAGGGTGTAGGAAACCAGCAAGGAAATTGGAAGTTAAACTCAGAGCTATGGGATTTCAATCTTTCCTGTGCTTTCAAAGGCTATCATTGTAAATGTGTATATAAGAGAAATCTTCAGTTTGATTCAGGCTGATGATGTATGTCACTACCTGATACATGTTTGCAGTAGGAGGCTTAAATTCAGATCAGTAAGAAACCAGTTGACCTCTGTATACTTACATGCTTTTTCCCCCAAACTGAAAATTTTACCATCTCAGTTTTCCAAAAAATATCCAGTCAGTTCTGTGTGGTAGCCATTGCCAGGTGAGAGGCACTAAGTGAAGCCAGTATTTGAGCTGTCTCAAAAGGGGAGAGGGTTTTTTCCTGACTAGTTGCAGTGGTTTTGCATGGGAAAATCAGTACACTAGTTTATACCCATTGTAACCTCATGGCTAGAAGTATCCAGGCAGCTTAGAATGAAATTACAGTATTACATGAGCAGAAATGACTGTCACTAGACCTACGCACAAAATTTTCTCTAACACGTGTTTCTAAGTATACACCAGCAGTTACCAGGATTTCAAAATCAATTTACCTTGTGTTAGTGAACGGTTTCGTCCTGTATGTCATTTTAATCTGTCCATGTCTTTTGTACTAAAGCATCTATTAGCACTTGAGGGGAAAGTATATAAGTCATTGTTATGTTAGAAATTTACCATGTGAGTTAACTTCAGCAGTTGTTGTTGGAAGAGTAGAGACAGGCTGTGAGGTGCTGGATTTTTAAGCAGCACTGGTAATTAATAAAGCAAATTACTGTTTTTGATAAACATCTGTGATTGTGAGAACAATGCCCATACTCAGTTGAAGTGAACATGGCCTGGATGGTTCTCTTTTTAGTGTGGATGAGTTGGGGGGACAAATCTTTTAACTGAGAGTCACTGGGAAGCTAACTTCAAGTACTAAGCATCTTATGGTTAAAAGTGGTGTCTTAGGGCTATGTAGAGATTATGATTTATCCACCTCATTCGTCTCTTCTGCGAGGCTGAAGCCATGTCTCAATACAAAATCACTGCCAAGCTGAAACCATAATCCTTTCAGTTGTTTCATACAGTTTTCTGGAAAAATGTGGCCTTGCCAGGACAAGCGGGAGCTGCTGCAATATCCTAGGAGTAAAAATGTCTTGGCTTTTCCTGTGTGTGAAAGAGATTTTGTATAGCAATGGGTGAAAGTTGAAAACTCATTTCAGTGTGTTTCCCCCTCAGTGTCCCTGCTGTGAGTGTGGTCAGAAGCATTCACAGTCCCTGAGGTAGAGCTGATGGCATCACTTCAGTTGTCAGTAGAGTAGCTCTGTTTTAGCAAAGAATTCTGCTGTGTGCCAGTAGGTAGGAACAAATATCTGCACATCAGCGAGAGAAATTGTGGTCCTGAGAGAGGGACAATGTATTTCTTAACCTTGTACAGTGTAACTGTAGTTACTAAGTGGATATGAGTTTGATGCCACCTGTATCATTTCTTCCAGCCTTCCCTGTTTCTCCTTGCACACTGCTCAGCTCCATGGCTGCTCTTCCACTGCACTGTGCCTTTCACTTGCCCATGAACATCTTCTGACCAGATTACTTTTGGCTTTAGAAAGGAGTAAAAATGCCAGTTACTCATGACCAGTTCTCCAAATAGGAGGTGTGCCTACAATTAGAGGAGTTTAAGCGGTGTTTGACTTCAGAACTGTTGTGTGCAGTAAACTCTTGGCTGTAGCAGTAAACTTTGGACATGGAGAGTGCTGTGTTGATGCACAGCAAACTTCAGTAGAATAGGATCTTTGTAAGCTGGTCTCTTGCACTCTGGTTTAAATTGTTTCCCTTATTCTCAGCAGAGGTTGGGAGATGCTGCTGCAGTTTCCTGTGAAATTTGGACCAGAGGGGCTGTCGTTGAAGACGCTTGAGCAATTTAGGATCTCAGAAACTTTCTCCACATTGGAATGGCATATGTGTGTGTGTAGGAAAAATCCTGGTGGTTGAAATTCTCTGATTTTATGAAAACAGAAAGATGAAAATAGAAAATAGAGGCTTCTATTAAACTGGGCTTGTTCTTGGTTTGCTTGAACTATTCTTTAAAAAAACAACCTAAATCCCACCATTCTTTATCAATCAGATGCTTTTGTTTCCTGTTTTCCTTTCCCATTTGGAAGTTTCACAGACAGCAAACACATGTTTTCAGAGCTTACAAATTGAAATGTTTGATGTTATTTATGAATTTTTTTTCCTGGAGTCTGTTAACAATCAAGCTTTGGAAAGGCATTCTTGTCAAATAGCAGTGTTAAAAATTTTGCTTAAATTGATAGACAGAGAATACTGTCTTACGTAGTTTGTTTCCAGATCTTCCTGTAGCAAATTTTTATGATGGGAATGTAAACACACCTACAGTACAGCAGAGGAGGACTTCTGATAATACAATATGTTTAAATAGTATTAAATTTTTTTAAGTAGTAGTATGTACATTATTCTACCTTTTTCTTTAAATGTAGTATATCCATTTTTCTAAGTATAACTTTGTCTGAAGTTGACTTTTCACTGATGTCAGTGGAATTCAATAAGATTTTTGTTTTTAAAAAAGCCTCTGGAAAAAGAGAGTGTATACAGCAGCATATACTACTATATCTTGTTTGGATTCTGTAGTAATTCTTTCAGTCATGTCATAAAACTCCTTTATGTTATGTATCAACCATGCACTATTTTTTTTCTTTGAAGTGGAAAGGCAGTCCAAAATTTTAAATTCAAACCATTGCCATTGATCACAATGCAGCTATTGTCCCCAGTGTATTTTAAAATAAGGTTATAAATCAGAGAAAAGGAAGATAAGGTAGAAAGCTAGAATTAAGTTCATGGCAGTCTTCAGTAGGTTTGCAGCATCAAAATAATTAACCTTTGCCTGTTTGTAAATAATTGCATTACTGTGACTGTAATTTAAAATGGACTTCAAGACAATTCACTCTCAGATATGGTTTCTTTCAAGTCAGGAGAGCAGATACCACAGTGAATGTCCCAAAAAGTAGTCCTTCTAATTTCCCCAGTATTTAAGGGTGATACAGGTAGGAGAATTAATTATTTTAATTATTCATTTATCAATGCAACAGTGATTTTATAAATTTAAACTGAAAAAAAGTTTACTCAGAACATACGGATAGTGTCAGACATTTGAAAAAGCTTTGTGTGCTTAGTAAGGTCAGCTTTCTCTGGCTTTATACTGCATTGCCCATGGTATGGTCAGTTTGTCCTTTGTGGCAGCAGCTCTTATCCTGATCAGATGTGCTGCAGGAGCCTGCGGAATTTCATGCTTCTTCTGCTAATTTCCATTATGTTGTGCTGCCTCTAAATACTTCACCGTACTGAGCAAGCGTTTCAATTACCATCTTCATGCCATGACATCCAGATATTGAGAATTTATTTCTGTTCACGTGGAAGAAGTAGTCTTGCAAAACACTTATCAGATGATCTCTATTACAAATTTATACGGCACCTACCAGCAGAAATAAGAATGCAGTCTCAAGAGCATGCAGGTATTAGCCTTGCTAAAAGAAGGTTGAGTGTGTTACTTTTCATCTCAGGCAATATTCCTTGGTGGAAAAGGGCTGTAGAAATTTTAATTTGGATTAAATAAATGTATGATTTCATATAGAAATAATTCTAAAAGCATGTACATTTTGTTGCTGTGCATTTTAGTTTTGAGAGATTTCATTATTAGTCTGTAATTCTGTAGCAGGACCCGCACATTCACATTGGTGGTTAACATCATATATAATGGAATATTTTCCTCAAAGTTGCAGTGTGTAGTGTAGTCCTTAGTGTATACATGTTAGACTCAGTTAATATTTAGTGTTTTGGAAGTGTTAGGAAATGGTTTATTTGTCTTACTTTTTTTTTCCAATTAGATTAATGGTGCAGTAGTATCTTTAAAATACCTCAGCTAAGCAGAATCCACTGTGGTCTGGAAGGCTCATGAGTGAATACCGAATTTTGACAAGTGAGGGTGAAAAGCAACTGACTGGTTTATCTTTATGTACACATCTGTCCATACATGCACACACTCTCCTTTGTGGCTGGGGCTGAATGTCCTGGCAAAGGCAGAGCAGCAGAGCTTTGTACAGTGAAGGTGAGCAGGCTCTGCTTGAGAGTTGAGAGTATTTTTTGATGCAGCCTCTGTGCTGATTCAGTGACAAAGCCTGGGCTGGTACCTTCTGCATACAGCCAACTTGTGCATATGGGCCACTGAGTAAATAATTAAGACACAGTTTGGAGGGAGGAAATGATGGCGGGAAACAATCAGTATGGATTTACCAAGGTTTACTTGTTGCCTTCTAGGATAAAACAGCTGGATAAAGCTGTGGATGAGGGAGAGCAGAATATGTCATTTATCTTAACTTCAGCAAGATTTTTTGGACAAGGTCTACAAATTTTCTTGTGTCCAGTTTAGAATTTGGGTGGGTGGACAGATAAATGCATAATTAGTGGTTGGCTGGTTTGGCTTAGAGGGTAGTGATTAATGGCTCATATTCTAGCTGAGGTCTGTGGCAGGAGGAACACCACAGGATTTTTTTTTTGTCCTGTGTGACACTTTCAGCAGTGCCCTGGAGAAGGTGATAGAGGCGTGCTCAAGAAGTTTGTAGATCACACTAAATTAGAGAGATCAACTGATAGACTTGAGGACAAGGCTGCTGCTCGGCAGCAGGATGACAGGATGGAGGGATGGGCCAGCAGGAACCCTACCAAATTCTGCAGGAACAAATACAACACCATGTGCTTGGGAGGGAAGAATCCTCCTACAGCGATGGAGGCTGGGGAGCAGCTGTGCAGGGACAGCTATGGGGTGTTGACAGAAAGCTGAGCAAGAACCAGCGCCATGCCATGGCAGTGACAATGGCCAGCAGCATCCTGGGCTGCTATGACACAGGCTGCACTGACAGGAGCAGTCAGGAGGCTGAGGGAAGAGATTATTCCTCTTACATGCAGTTTTTCAAACCTCATGTATAAACTCCAGGCAGTTCAGGGTCCTTCAGTATGAGAAAGGCATTGATATGCCCAGCAAAGGGCCACTACAATGGTCAGGGGGCTACAGCTTTTTTGGGAGGGGAGGCTGGTTCTGTTAACCCCAGACAAAAGAAAGCTTTGGAAGAAAGGGGGATTTAATAACGGCCTTCCACTTTCCAGAGGAGGTTATTGAGATGATGGAGTCCCAGCAGTGAAAAATGAGAGAATACAGAGACAATGATCATAAATTGAAACAAGTGGTTCAGACTGGATGTAAGGAATAAATCTTTCATGAGTTCAGTCAAGCAAGTAACGGAATAGGTTGCTCAGAGTGGTTGTGGAATCCCCACCATTGAACGATTTCAAGACCCACCCAGATGAAGCCGTGGGCAACCTCATCTAAACTAATAGCTGTCCTTGCATTAAGCAGGAGGTGGGAGTTGAGACCTCCTGAGGTCCCTTCCAAACTCAGTTATATTTTGATTCTTTAATAACTGGTTGAAATGTACACATCTCTACACAGTTGGAAAGGAATTCTACTTTATCATTCTTTCTCTGTGCTGGGCAGATGTTGCCTGAAACCTCCTGAGTTGTTGAACTCATGAACATACATGAACTTACCAAGAATGCTGTAACAAAGAGGTTCATATGGCAGAGAGTTTAAACCTGGAGCCTTTTTCTACACCACAGGGCATGTTCAACACAAATCCATGCCTTGGGCAATGCTTCAGCAACTTTCCCACAGGGGAGAAAAATAGATCCCATCTTATGATGAGACCAAAGAGCATCCTTCCCTTCCTCTCTTCCTCCCTCCCTCCCTAAATTGCTCTCCTGATTTGTATATTTTAACTTGTGCTTCTTTTTCAAAATCTGCATATTTTAGTAATTTTAAGTATTTCTAAATTTAGAAATTCATATATATATTTTAATCTTTTCAATGGGAAAAATGGAGCAAAAAGTGCCCTTTTGCCATTGTAGAATGGAAAATACCAGCATGACTTGCATGTGAGATTGCTGTGATGATTATAAAATTTAGTAATGTGTATAGAATCTGGGTTTAATTCAGATGTGCTTTCCTTAATTTTAGGTGTATTTTCTTCTCTATCTTTAAAAGGAAAGGAGAACACCTCTTCTGGAATTCAGAAGAGAATTCCCATCTCTTTATCTGTTCCAGTGCATTGTTAAGTGGCTTTCTGTAACTAAAAGCTGACAGTGTGTTATTTAACTCACAGCTTAGCTTTTTACAATAAAAATTGCCCCTCATATATTTCTGGTTTGATATGCCACTTTAGAAGGTCTCTTTGCCTGATCCAGTGCTTACTGAAACATGGAATTTGGTCTTTTTCCTATTGCCTTCAGTAAACACAATCTCAGCAATCCAGAATTAGGCGCTTTCAATTTTCCTTATCTGGGAAGCAACACAAAATTTTTTTTGGACATAAATCAGGATATCCTTGATTTTTTTTCTGTCCAAGAAAATGAAAGCAGCAGAAAGCAACCTGATCAGGTTACCTGGGCCAGGGCTGCGAAATTCTTAGCAGGCTCGTACTAGAGGATAGGAGTAAACCATATCCAGGTGACTCATCACAGACTCATCACAAGCTCTAGGAGGGTTGTCCAAGAAAGCATCTGATTGGCTCTTTGGCAACACCAACAGACTGCTGAGCCCATTTCACATTTCTCCACGTGTCTGTGATTAAGAAAAAGCAGTGATCCCACCGCAGTGTCAATGTCATGTTTCCATCTCTGTGAGTCAGCCATTTAGAGGAGAATGGGAAGCGTAAAGAAGTCTGGCAGCCCTCATTTCCATCTAAGAGGTGATGGAAGATAGAGCTTCCATGGGGCTGCATCAGCCCCTGAGATGGAAACATTTGCTTTAACTGTGGTATCATCCCTGCACAAAGGTTGAGACTCAAAATGTTCCCCTCCTGTAAGGCAGCGGATTGCCAGGCAGAAGGCTGAAAATGCCTTTGATACATCTGGCTGCCCAGGTGACTCATCTGTGAGCACTTCTGATCTGAGCAGCAGATTGAATCAAGGCATCTCTGAAATGGGTCACCCTTGTGCAAAACTCAAATCCTTCACATGACCAACTGCACTGGAGAGATTTAAGGGAGTGCTATAATTTTTAGATTTTATTTCCACCATTCTGTATGAAAAGTGTTTCCATGAAATCAGGGCAAAAGAATAAGATGCCTAGAATTACAAATTTGCAAGATCCACCAAACAATTTTTGCAAGAGCTCTAATTTGCAAGATCCACCAAACAATTTTATTTTCTGCGGGCAGAGCTGGCTGTGTAACACTGGTCCAAGAATCCCCTTCAACTCAGCAATGCCCTGTACTAGTTCGAGATTACAAATGACATGCACTGGGATGTCATAGGCAAAGGGACTAGGGTATCTCAGAAGCCCAAAAGGCTCCTGCTGAAGTCAGTAGGAACCCTTGACCTTTGTCCTTTTTTACTTAGATGAAAATACTTTCTTTGTAGTTTTATGAACTTAGGAATTTGTGCTCTTAATCCTGTTCCCTTGAAGTTTAGAGGCAGGATGTGTTGTAGTTGCAAAATTCAGCAGGTGAAGTCATGAAGCTGAATCCCTAGAGAAGTACAGTTTGATTTAGTTTCTTGCAAGAAAAATATGCTCACAAGGAGTCTTGGGCTTAGGTTCAGAAAGAAATCGCAACACGTACCTTTTGCAAAAAGCTGTTCTGCAGAAGGCAAGGATAAGTGTGCTCCCTCCTATTTAATGCTTCCCTTGGGAAGCAAAATGGGGAGAGAATCCTATGTAAACCTTTCAATTAGATCTACTAATTGGAAAGCATAGCTTTAGCTCAAAATTTCAATTTGGATCAGTTTTCTCTATATTTTGTAGTTTTTTAAACATTTGTGATAATTTATTCTGCTGTAATTTGCATCTGTTTTCAGATAGGAAGAACTTAGTATGGCATCTGGAGGTCCATTTGAAAAAGGAATGTCCTTACCAGGGTTATTACTGGTGCAGAGTGTGGGACTAATTCATCTTCCTTCATTGTTAGTCCCAGTGTTAACAATGAGCTGATGACTTCAGAGCTACTCAGGCAGGTTTGGGCTCCAGTGGTAGTTGCAGTCCTATGTATATCAGATCATCTTATTTTGCATTAATTTCCAAGTTTTTCTCATAGGAGTTCCAATATGGAACTTTTGTACAGGGTGAAATGGGAGCTCTGGTAACTGATCTCTTCCAGGGTTAGTTGGCTCTCTCACTGCTTATGTTGGAACTGCTTGGTTTTAAAGCTTGCAATTACAAAATTTTGTCTTTTTGCCTGAAAAAGTGAAGTTCATTTTGAGGTTAATTGAAGCTGTATTTCAATGGCAGATATTTCACCTATTGTTACATTAAACGGTGTTCTAGCTTGTGTTTGTCTCAGACCCCTATGCCATATCCCTCTTGTATTAATTGAGCTGTATTACACTCTAGTGAGAGAGAGTTTTAATACAGAGAAATGAGTACAGTGAAGGTTGTTTAATATGTCTTCTAATGTTACAGAAGATGTCTTCTAATGTTATAGAAGACCCCGAAACGTTGTGTTTTGAGGAGTCTAACCTTATATAGTTGTACTTTCTTGAAAAATACTTTAATTGTGCTCTCCTCTCTTTCAAATCGTCACCTTTTGTCAGTACAAAAGTTAACACAGTTAAGGCCTGTTTTTGTAATGTCCGACTTTATTGCTCCAAACATTAAAGATTATATCTCAGTCTTGCAGAAGGGGGTGGGGTTTTCTTTGTCTCAGTGGTAAAATACTTCAGTAAATAAGAACAGTGGGGTCTGAAGAAATTTTTTGCAAATGTGGACATAAATTTTTTTCTTTTTAAGAAAAGAAAAATTTTTTTCTTTCCTTAAAGAAAAAAAAAATTTCTTGAAGAAAAAAAATAAAGAATTCTTTTTTTCAACTTTTTAAATTGAAAAAAAAAAAAATTACTAAGTAGCTGGATTTTTTCTTCGTCCCAGTCGTATGCCTGCTATTTCATTTTGGGCACGTAACTTTCGCCAACTGTTAGATTTTACTTTTGAGAGTTTTCTGAAGCTTTTCAAGATTTTAAGAGGTATTTTACACCATTTTGCTTTCCAAAATGTTGTAATTTTTGTCTTTAAACATTGGTAGCTCTGCCTGGCCCCTCCTTGTCACCCTACTGATACGCTTTTTAATACTTCAGTCTCTGGTAAATTTGTCAGCGAGGAGAGCAGGGGGCCTGTTCTGTGGCATTAGAAATGCTGACAAGTCTGTCAACACTGGATGTGCAATTGTCCCTCGGAGCTTACATCCAAGTTTGTTGTACCGAGCAGAGAATAGAATGTGGGAGAAGTTATTCTGAGTGTGTGTGCATGTGATTGCAGTTTCCAAGGAGACCACCTTCTTTGTCTGAACATGTCCAAAATGATTGCCTAATTGATCTCATCATGTGGGACACTCTGTCTGTCTTTCTGTCTGCTTCTCTCATGCGTTCTCTCCTCCACATTGTTAATCAGAAAGTAAAAAATGAAAAGTGATGTTCTTGCAAAGAGCCAAACAAAGTCATTAGCGTGTCAAAACGACAAGCTGGGGCTATCCCTTAGTCAGAACTGATGGCCAGTGTGTCACCAGTGTGGATGTGAGACACGTTGTTGCTACTATTTCTCCCCAGTCTGTGCTCTAACTCGTGCATAGATGATGCTGAGCGCGTCTTTGAAAGAGACAGCTGTTAATGCTCCTACTGAATTTCCACTAATTATAAAATGAAAGGACTGGCTCTCTTTTTCTTCCCAAAGCTCAATAGTCTAGTTTCACTGATTAAAGAACCAGCAACAAAAAATCCCACAACACACAAAAAGCTCAGGGAAGGAGGAGACGTCAGCCAGTGCTGGTGCTGAAAAGCATGCTGATGTGCTTTTTTTGTTGCTTGTGGTTTTGTTAGTACTGATGATGTGCTAATGAAGGCCAAAGCTCTTTCAAATTTAGTCCCTTGACACTGGAACTGGAAATGAAGAGCTCAAGTTTAAAAACATTCCTTCTAAAGGGAGGAGAAGATTGCACAGGGCAGTAAGAATGGGGTGCTGCAGCAGAACTGGAGGTTACTGCATACTGCAATTCCTATCACTCAGGACTTTGGCCAATCCCCACTTTCTGCTAAGCAAAGACTCCAATTAAGATCAAGAGAAATTTAACCTGAACTATGGAAACACAATGTTATGGAGACAGAAATTCCATCACAGTTCAATATGTAAAAAAGTTTATTAAAGTACTGAATAAATATAGCAACTACTGGAAGAAATATTTTTAAATCCCCTCTGTGTTTTCTTTTTATTTATTTATAATTTTTATTAGAATCCTCTTCCATAGAAATACAGTGCTTAAAGAAGAACATCTTCTTTAAGCATAGCATGGTTTTGTTTGTTTATTTGTAATAAGTGCCTGTAATCTGTGTGAAAGTGGGAGAGGGCATATTCTGTGTCAGTTTATCTCCCGTGTGTCACACGGGGGGTAAATACTAGCTGGCATGTGTAAGAGGTCCAGGCACACATAAACCAATGGAATTAAATGTGGACAACTTGAGGAGAAGAGTCTGAGAAAATACATGGAGTTTGCAGGAGCCACAGCTCCCAACTTCCCTGGTAGCATTTACTGGAGAGAATATGATTAATCTGTCTCTTTATGAAAAAGTCTCCATCACTGTTAGAAGCCAGTCCCTCTCTGCCTTTCCCACTAACTGTAAAGAAGGAATAGTTTCAGAGGCTTTGATCTTGCCAGTCACTGCTGCCTCCCTTCTTTCCTGCGAGCAGAGCTGGTAAGCTACTGGGTTCAATCCAGCACAGCCTCTTTGCCCTTCTTTTGTCATTGGACATGGCCTGAGCATGGAGGGGTTACAGGCTGGTCCTTTACTGCAGTCACACATCTTTGTGACAAAGAATATTTTCTCCATGTTTTATAAAGATCAAAATTTAGGCAATAAGCAGCTTGAGGATGACTTAAATGACTGAGAAGTCCAGAGCAGAGCAGAGATAATGTTATAGACTGGGACCATTAGGTGGAACAGAGCAGGTTGTTGCAAACTGGGGTGAAGCAACAGTCATTGTCAGCACCTGGGGGTTAATTTAGTGGCGTATTTAGGGAATGCTGTGCTGATAAAAGGATGCAGTACTGTGGCTGTGAATCCTAAATGTCCATCACAAGCAGTCTGGTCCTCCCTGTACAACTCTGGGGAAATTCCTGAGCTGTATTTAATTAAAGCATGATAAATGGTGTACTTGAACAAATAAATTTCTTTCCCCCTTCTGTTGCTCCCTTATGGCCAAAGCCTGAGGCCATTTCATTTCTCTTCTGTTCTGGAGAAGTGATATGAAGAGGAGCTCATGACCTTTTAATTTGAATGTCTTATATGTCAGCTAAGAGAAGTCAAATTTGTAGATACACTGGATTGATTTTTGTTTGTTTGTTTGTTTGTTTTTTAATAATAACAGTTTGAACCTACTTGCATTCCATGCAAACACGCTACTGTTAAACAGGATTCATCTTTGACAGGCTAGCTGTGAGCCAGCACTTTACACAAACAAAGTTTTCAAGAGAGACCTGTTCCCTCTGGGAATCTGGCAATGGGCAGCACAATGGCAATAAGGAACATGCTTGCTGAGCAGCAGAGGTGCTGCTCCCAGCTCGGAGCAAAGAAGTAGCTCTCACCTCCAGTGTCTGCACCTGCACCTTCCTGGCCTGAATGACCAAGGCTTCCAAGTGCTGTGTGCCTTTATTTGCAATATGGCTGTTTGGAGTACTGCACAAACAGAACTCCTTCTATTTAACTTTAGGATTGCGAAATGAACATAAATAGACTTTTCTGGCCCACTTGACAAAATACATCTTTCTGAGCAAAAGGTTGAGATGTGACAATCAGTTTTAGCATACATTTGAAAAAATTTCTATATACTCTGTTGGAGATTCAACTGCTTTTGAAACACATGTCAGGTATTAGACCACCAAGTCAGAAGTGACAGCAGTGCATGACACAGCTGCCCTTTCACTTGTGCACAGAAACACTGAGTTCTCCAGACATACCTACCTGCTTGCTGCCCTTATGTAATAACTTCCAGAAGAGACAGGCTGAAACATTTTCTCCCTCCTGTTCCCTCACCTCCCAATCACTATCTTCCCTTTTCTTAGCTCCTCCCACAGCATATTATCAAAAGATGATGGACAAAATCATGCTCTCAAAGGGTGCTCCTGACTCACTGAACCTGTATTTATTATTATTTTATTATTTATTATTCAGCCAGAGTCTCAAATACAAGCTTTTTATTTGGTGTTTCTACACTTGCTATCTTTAAATTCTTTAGTACAGTATTTTGTGCCAAACTTGGGCAGATCCAGCCCAGCAGAGCCTTTCTTGTGGGAGTGCTTCTTAAACTGAAGTTAATGAACAGTAACCATGTAAGAGCTTTCACCTAAGGCAAATTATTTTTTATTGCCATTTTTAAAGTATATTCTATACTACTTCAACAAAATATGTTTTTAGTCATCTTTTTTAGCTAAAGAATGGATCAGAAGAGGTCCTTTTCTCCAACTTTATATATAGCTATTGTACATGTTTTGTCTTGGGCACATACCCTTTCCAGAACGTGACTTTTGTTGTGATTATAATCAAGAAGACTCAACATATTTTTTTCAGTATTAGGAAATATTTTTTAATTTGGTTAGGACTGGAGAACAATTTACCACAGTATCAGGCAAGTCAGGAAATCCCAGCATTTGCTTTTCACATGGTCTGATATCTCCTATAAGTAAAGCAGGCTGAGTGGAAGCATGTTACACACGTGAGGCAGGAAGGCACAGATGTGATTGTTGTTCTTCCTCACTGGAAGTAAGAAAGTTTATGAGGAGGTAGATTCCAATTAGGTAACACCTGAAATCTTTTGTGATTCTTTCTGTGACTGATTTCATTGGTCCTTTCCGGGTCTTTCTTTTCTTCCATGACAGAGAGGACTGTTCTGTTTCAGTACGTGGTTCTAAGGGTATGTGGAGCAGAGAGAACACAGCAAATATGTTTGTTGTTTTACTCCGTTTGAGTATTTTGTCAACTTTTTCTCTCTCATCCACTATTTTGAGTAGAACATAGCTGTTTACTTGCATTTCAGTGTCAAAGGACTGCATTTTCTGACGGGGACAATATCCCAGAGGTGTCTTCAGACCTTTTAGGCCCCTCTTAAGGCTGTTTCCCACTGTTCTGAGAGCCTAAGTGCTAGGGACGGGCTGGTGTGATAGCCACACTGCTCCATGGACAGGAATCAGTACATTAGGGCAAGTTTTTTTCACTCTCTGTTTTAGTATGTAAGCATTTCCAATCTCACAGTGGAGTCAAAGGGTGTAACTGTTGAAATATCAAAATAATACAAGATTTTGATCAGCCTCACAGAGTGTTCGGAGCCAGAGATATGTTTTCAGAGACCCACTTACAGTGAGTATTGGCACAGTAAAATCTGCCCATCTAACAGAAAACTACCATCCCTGATGGTACTGATAGTTAATTTAATTATATCACCTGTGGCACCACTTGTTAGATTGCTTTTGAAAACAAGGTGTCAGATTAGTAGTACTTCATGGATATTTAAGAAGTTATAGTTAAAAATTATTCTTAAAACTATCACTTCCATTTCCCTTACATTTTTCTAATTTAAACATTTCTAAATAAAAATCAGAAGCAAAACCATCCTTCTTGTATCGTATATTCTGGTTATGCTACTCCCACAATAGTACAGCTTAATGTGCAGTAGCAGAACTTTCCATCTTAGTCCAAAAGGGATTTTAGAGCTATTTCTGTATTTGACATACTGATAAGGAGGCATCATTTTATTGTGCTAGGTACTGCATAAACAGAAAAAAAGATGATCACAGCTTTAAAACTTTTCCATCTTTTTTCCCCTTCAGTACTTGTCCGAGTTTTGTGATTGATAGAGGTGTTTATGGCAAATTCCCATGGTATTCCCTAATGGTCATGATTTTGCCTGAATCTTCCTGTTATGTGTATGGCAGAAGAAACTCATCAGGTTTGGCTGACTAGCTCACTCAGTTCTGTGTGGAAGTAGGTGGTGTGGACATGAAGATGGTAGGAGTTAATTAAGAAGTATAATATGGTGGTGTCTGGCTAAGGCCCTTGGAGGATAACACTCACTAAATATTATCAGGCTTTGTCCTCAAGGCAAGGTTTCACTGGCAGGAGGAGGAAACACGTATTTCTTGAGCCGTAGTATCAGGATCATACCATTTTTTCAGTAGTTTTGCAATGCCAGTTCATTCTGATGTGTGGGTATGTAGTGTCCTCATGTATATGTATGCACACCAATATCTATAAATAAACCATAATTGGCCATGGACTGTGTAGCTGGTTCATCCATACATAATCTCTGAAACAACTCTCATGATTTCTTCTTGTAGCTTAAAGCTACTATTAACAAAACACACACACACATCTATGTCTCTGCCAGGGACCTATTTAATTTTGTTCCCCCTTTGCATATGTGGAATTGCTCCCCCAAGAAGAAATTGTGGAATTTCTCCCCCAATGCCCAGGAGTCCACAACAGTCAGCAGCGCAGTGGCATGTTGTAAGTTCTGCATGAAACAAGTCTCCTGCTGGAGAGGAGAAAGTACCAGTTTTTGGGGCACATGGCATTTGTTACCAGTCACAGTTCAGAGAACAGTATTCAAATCATGAGTTTTGCACATTAAAAAAAGCATAGCTTCTTTTAATGTGCAAAATTATAGTTAGGGTTATAGTTAGCAATTTTTAATATATTTTTTCTGTTTTCCTTTCACTTCTGAGATTTTAGAGAAGGACTTAACACAGTATAAAAGATAAAAAATACCAAAGCTCATGGTATTTTAAATGTGTATGCAGAAGATACAATGTCAGGTGTGGTGTTGCGGTTTTATTGGCATTCAATTCTGACGATCTGTATTGCTCTGGGCTTCACACAATGTCAAGGTCTCATGGTTAGCAGGGTAGAGATAAAGCTGTTCTACCACAGCATCTCCATTCTGTGTGACTTCTGCAGGATATTTAGTGTGTGGAGAGAATTTGGTGTACAAATTACCCCTCTTCCATTCTTAAGCCCAAAGAGCAATGAAAAAGATTTATAAATACATGGGATTATAAATATGCATAACATTTTTCATGAAGGCAGTTTTTTTTTTCACTTATTTGAAAGTAAAAGGATAAAAATGAGCAACTGCTAAATGGATGACAATGCAGTGCAGTGAGTGATTGTTTTCCTAAATGCCTTAACTAAGAAGTCAGTTGTATGTGGAGTTTTTTACTAAAGCAGCAGGAATGAGAAAGCTTCTCTTGTATCTGTCTTGTAGCAGCTTTCCTTGTGCTATACAGCAGAGGATTTTGGCCTATGGAGCCCTTAAATGCACAGGAAGGTATCCCAAAGTTCAGACAGTAAAATAATCTGAAGTCTCTCATCCAGTCATACGGCACAAGGATGGCAGGAAGATGATCTGTAGGAATGGAACTGCCCCTGGAGAAGTAACAATCTTGTAACTTCATTTAGCAAACTTTCATCAAACTAATGTTTCATTAACAATAATCTCAAACAATGTTTTCCTCCTTAATTGGATGTCTGCATTTTAAAATTGGGGGGAAAACCCAAAAAGTGTGAGTGAGGCAAAGGGACACTTAGGTAAGGATATTAAAGAAGTGGCTGCTCACCTGCAGTATCAGAATACAAATATTGGGATGTAAACACTAGTCTACATATACTGAGCTAAATTAATTCTTATACCTTTTGGTTTTTTTCTGAATTATTTTCCAAGAGGCAGTTTCAGAGCAATAAATATGAAAAACTTGTCTTTTCTCTTAAGACTACATCTTTGTTTTCTCAAGACCCCTTGAATAGTTGCCTACATTTTCTTATGCTTTCTTATTGACCTGAACAGAAATTCCATGTAAGTACTGAATGGTTTTGGCTTTTGATGGTGTCTTTTACAAAGCATTTTAAATGTTACAAGTGTTCAAGTTGTGAGAGTTCTTCTCCAAGTCAAACCAAATTTCATTAAGTTCCAAGGACAGTCTGGTAAATCCCTTAATGCCCTTAAGTATAGTGCCAGTGTTTGTTGTGGCTGCTTATAAAGACTGTAACAGAAGCCATAGGTTAGTACAGGTCCTTTACAGGTCCTCCTGCTTTTTGACTTCTGAAAAAAAGTACTGCAACTCCATACTATGAGAGTAATAAATGCAAAGAAATACATGGCTAAGGCAGCTGCTGTTAGGGTTAACTCGGTATTCCCCTCTGCATCAGACAAGGCAGAAGTTGTCCTTGGAGGATTTTACAAAATTGGTAAATAATTTCTGCTACTACAAACACATCTTGCGTAGCACATTGGTCTGTGTCTTTCATTGTGATGTATCATTAAATAAATCAGGATGCCTGCTCATCTGATGGTAACAGCTGGGCTCTTGACACTCCAGCTTGCCAAGGGCTCACTTCCACAGGTTTTTTCCACCAGAGTGTTTAGTCCCACGTGATTTGCCCTCACCTACATTACAGCTTCCTGGAATTTCATGGTGTTTGTATGCTAAGGTCAAAAAAAACAGAGGTCAGTATCTAGTATTCAAAACTGGAGCTGGAGTGCAAGTTCCAAAACAGGTAACACCCAGAAGCTCAGTGTTTTAGGACTTAGGGCACTCTGTGTCTGTGAGAGCTGGGTGCTTTGCAAAGCAGGCCCTGACTAAGAAGGATGATCTCCTTCAAAAAATATGACCCTAAAGGGCTTGGCAATGTCCATTCCACTTAAGAGTGTAGAGCTCCAAATTCTTGAGTTGTCTGTTCTTGTGTTGGGAAACAGCCCCTCTTACCCAAGGGAGCGTGGCCTGACAAAAAGTGCATTGAGATAATAAAGTGCATTCCATGTTTCAAAAAAGGGCAGATAGAAATATTTCTAGCATAAATTAATGCTGCATTTTGCTGTAAGAAATTGTGATGTAGAAGGATGTTAGACATTTAACTCCTTTGTGTTGTTTATTTTCATCTTTAAATTTGGACCAAAGAACAAAGCTCAAAAGTAGCATATTTTATTTGTGTGTCTGTGTCTGTGTCTGTGTGTGTGTATGTGTGTGTGTGTGTGTAATATAGGGCTATCACAATGCCTTCAGATTGAACCTGTAATTCATGAATAGAATACAATGAAATTGCACTTGCCCTGCAACACACATATTGTCATTTTCTCATATGAGGTAAAGTTACCCATTTTTCTTTCCCTCAGATCAGTACTATGAGCATTCTAACACAAGGACCTGATACAAATGAAAGAAGGATTCAGAATGAACAGGATTTTTTTTCTGTGTTCTTTCACTATTAAGCTGTTGTTATCTGGGTGCCTGATACCTGGTCTGGATACGTGAGATTTCCAGCACACCTGATATCCAGATGTAATCAGTTCAGATACAGAAACTCAAAGTCTCCTTCAGAGCCTGTTACAATGCTCCTAAAGCACTACTATGAATTGTCTCATACATCCATGTGTTTTATGTATTTGTGCTAGAAA
Source organism: Urocynchramus pylzowi (assembly GCA_013397555.1). Classification (NCBI taxonomy): domain Eukaryota; kingdom Metazoa; phylum Chordata; class Aves; order Passeriformes; family Fringillidae; genus Urocynchramus; species Urocynchramus pylzowi. Next base: position 1,801,727 of record VZRH01004591.1, read on the forward strand.
TGAAACCACAAGATAACATAAATGTAGTAGCATGAAATGCTACTGTAAAAAAAAACTGTAAAAAGCAGAATGGAAACATGAACTAAGATAATCAAGCCACAGAGAGAAGGCAAGGCTCTGTTGCTATTGTGTTATACAAAAAATAGGTAAGGAAAAAATTAATAAACTTTCCACAAAAGAAAGTTGTTGAAGGAAACGTGTTCATGTCAACATAGAATGATTTTTGAGACTCCTGTAGTTTTTGAGGCTACTGGAGTATTGATTTAATGTCTGATCATCTCTGTAGTTCTCAGTTTAGCTGATATCTTTTTTAAACGGTCTTAGTGAAGTGTACAGAAATGTTAAGTTAAAAGGCACATAGAAGAAGTCAGCAGTTGAAACCATCCAGAAGATTGTCTACAGCAAGGGCATACCAATATTTTAGTTTCCTCAAAAAAACCAGCTATGTAGGTAGATTCATTTTGGGACTAAACAAAAGTATGAAGTATGTCTGGAAGTCTGAACATAAAACAATCAAGAAGGTTATGTGGAGTATGTGTGTATTTTTTGTGCTCTTCCTAGTATTGGCAGTAACTAAATAGATTGATTCTTGGAATAAGGAGGGACATAACTCATGTATTTATTTGGGGATCTAATTTGGGTCAGTATGTGGATTCTTTTACTTTTCTCCTGATTTCAGTTGTTTCTAGTGCGGTCTGCCACAATCTCAGAAAAAGTAATTTAATTTTTTTCTATATAGTCATCTCTGAGTGAACAGCCTGGAAGTGAAAATGCTTCTCTTAAAAGTGAGGCTGATTTACAGAAAATATTATTAATAGCCACCTCTGCCAGGGCAATGAGGCATACAAAATGCATGCCCCCCCTCCCCCCCTACTAGTGGGGTGTCCTGAGCACACGGTGACAGAGCCTGAGCTCGGGTACGTGGAACGACGAGGTGATTTAGCACAGCCCAGGGCAGGCGTGGGAACTGCCCCCACCTCACAGTCAGGCTCACCCTGCCCCTTGCAGAACAATCAGGGGGATTGTGTTGCTTGGCCGTTCAGTGCAGCGTTTGGAGGCTTCCTAATGATCCATTCCAAATGGTTTGGCCAGGCAACCCTTTTGTACAACTCGGCATATAACCTTGTGTGCTTCCTGCTTTGTGCTGTGACACTGCTGCTGCTTACATGGCGTTTGACCATGTTTCTAAAAATAAGAGTCTTTTACCTCAGTCTTGAACTTAATTTTGGAAATATTGGAGAAAGCATCAGAACACAAGAAACATCTTTAATTATTGACTGAATACTCAAAAAGACTTGTCTCCCTTGTCACACACAAGTGAGTATTATAATAATTGTGCAAATCTCTTAACATTTATTTCAAGTTCCTAAAGCTCTGATATATAATTAATGATTTACAGCAGAGACCAGAAATTAAGAGGCTGGATCCTACTTTTATTGAAGCCAACAGCAAAACTTGAACCAATGCCCCTGTAATAGGACAACACACTATTCCTCAGGATCCATTAGCTTTCTCAGTATAAACCATTTTAGTATCTGCTCTCCCACTGTCATGTGATTCAAGTAGGAACTGGAGGTCCCAGTGTAGTATGAATAGGTAAACACAGTTTGGTACCTTACAGTAATGGGGCTGGGGCTCGTTAGAATCCTGGCTCCAGCACTCACAAGTCTGCATGGCAGCATCTTTCCCAAAATTTTCCTTTGGGCTGACTAATGAAGGGTGTTTATGTTATAGTTGGCACAGAAGAAAGTGCAGTCTGGAGAAAGATGCTTGTGATCACCTGTAATCTGATGGAAGCAGTGCGGGATTTCTGTGCTGTTGCCCATGCTGTTGTGTTGGAGATAAGAATGAGATGTACTGTTGTTCTGGGGAGATGCAGCAAATCATTTTTCCAAAGCATTATATTGTCCCCTTTGCCTTACAAAATAAGGACAAATGGCCCAAGGGAAACGCTGTGTATAATACTATCAAGAATAAATATGTTCTTAGAAAAATATTACCAAAGGTAACCAAGAAAATACTTTCCTAGAAACTAGTGCACTAAACTAAAAAATTGACCAATTTAACTTTTCTTCAGAGAAAACACTGTCTGTGATACAGCAGTGTCCACTACAAGCTGCAGGGGTTGCATCAAATGCAACAAAAATAAATCAAACCCAAAATTTTTACTACAACATGTTAGAACTATCAAAGGAAAAATTTTGATGATCTGTTCAGAAGTGTAAAATTTATTTTTTCCCCCTAAGTTTTGCTGTTTAAATTAATAGGAAATTACTGCTTTTAAGTTGGCTGCACCTGATAAACATCTATTTTTTATACAGAGATCCATGCTTTTATATCTTTAACCATATGTGACTCGATCTGACAAAACTTCACCAATACCTCTTGCTCCAAAATGCCTTCACACCCCAAATCCTGTAGCAAATGGCACTTCCATGGCACTCCTCCTGAAAGAATACTCTCTCTCACTGTCCCTTTTAAAATTTACTAGTCACTTATACTTCTGTCAGGTTCTTGCTTATAATATTCTGTGAAAGGCAGTGTCGGTATGGGTTGTCGCTTTTATACAAGAAGTTTACCAAGTGTGCACAGGTTTATATGACAGCTGGCCGCTCTCCAGAATGGACTGGTACAAATAACCTTCTGTTTTTAGACTGGGGAAGGAAACCCAACTACCTCAGTGGTAACAGTTCAATCCAAAGTACTCTCCAAATGCTAAGCAATTTCTGAGGCTGAGTTTGGATGAAATCTTACCTACAGTCCTTTTTTATCTATTTTACTTGTTCTTTACAACTTAAAACAAGCCTGTCTGCATAGAATTAGATGCAGAATTCAAATCTTGAATTATTTATAGTTAGAACTTTTTATTTCAGAACAAGAGACTGTGTTGAGGACAAGATTTACTCTTTTTGTCCCAATGTGGGTGTCTTGATTTCAAAGTGTTTGCCAAGGAAGGCGGGAACCTCTCTTAGAATGGTAAAATATTGCTTCCTTCCCTCCAAATTATTATAAATTTGAAATTAAGGGGCTATCAGGCAGAGGTATGGGGAAAGGAATGACTGGATGTGCGTAATAAGGCAAACAAGCAGAACACAAACCCAGTCCCAGCCTCTCTCACTGCCGGCACTTTCCCCTGCGCTGCAGTTCCGGGAACAGCCAGCAGAGGCGCTGCTGGCTCCCGGCCGGGCAGGGTGACTGCAATGATTCCCCCTCGGCTGCAGGGGGCGCTGTGGCGCGAGCACCGCCGCCTCTCTGCGCATGGGTAATGGCAGGCGGGATGGGAAAGGGGCTTCCTTTGCAAACCCCCAGGGGCGGCCGGTCCCGGTGCCCCTCTGGATGGCGGGATGGGCTTGAGCAGGAACCTCAGAGCGGCAGCTGGAATGGCAGGGACGAGCAGACCCTGGAGCAGCAAATGAAATGTATCAGAAACTCAGCTCCAGCTGTAGCAGGAGCCAAGGGTGTCTTCACAGGTGAGGGATGTGGGGTTACAGTGTAGTGAAAAACTCGGAGCAGCGGCAGAGAAGCGGCGGGGCTGGGCAGCGGCAGCCGGGCTCTCGAACACGGCCTGGAGAGGCTCCCTCAAAGGGGCTCAGGGTCCTGGGTGTTCCCCTGAGGCACCCGAGTAGATGGTGAGGGTCCTTTCTAGTGAGGTAAGGNCACCTTGGCCAATTTTTGTATCTCTTTTAAGTACTGGTTGTTACTGTTTCTAAGCAGCAGATGGGACAAAATTCCATGAGAGAGAAACAAAAGGAAAAATCCTAACCCCCCAACAGTGGGATAATGCTCTTCTGTTCAAATAGGGATGAGTTAAACTAAAGCTGAGCAGTAAGTGAATGAGAAAATTTTCCAGCTCACGGGAACACAGGAACAGGGATGATTTCTCACATTTACTAATCAGACGTGCTTAGACTGTCCATCAGAGATAATTTTCTTTGTAAAGAAAGGAGACTTCCAAATCCACAGTACAGAAAATTCTATAAGGAGCATAAAGACATTTGGGCTAGAAGCCCTAGAGGATATTAGGCTGCACATGTACTCCTCGTGTGTCAGCAAAGTTGGAGAAGCTCTCCCACTTGGCAGGCACTTTGTAGATCAGTAGCTCTCGAATGACTGAGAGTCCATTCCAGGCTGAAGTTAGTGTCAGCAGGAAAATGGGAACAGAGGCATCCCTAGTTTGGATCTTTGGGATAGTTCTCTCATGTGCTTGGTTTGAGTCAAGGGCAGGTACTGAATTAAGGTCTTAGGGCTGTTCTATTGTGTATAACCAAGACATGGTGGTTAGTGTTGTAGCTGTGAGTTAGTAAAAAAGGTGTCCAAAGGTATGTGGTTTTGATTTGTTCCTCTGATAACTGTTTGGTTTATTAACCCAAATCAACTTTGGCTTGCCTTGCCAACAACAAATGTAATTCTCCAGAAATGTTCTTTTTCAAGTGCCTGTCCTTTAGCATTTCTAAAATGATGTGCTTCTGAGGAAATCAGCAACCTCTGCTGGTCCTGTGATTATGGGCCCAGTTTCACCCTTGAGAATGCTGCAGTAGAGAGTGGCAGAAGGAAACCTTGGGCCATCTTCATACAGCAATGGGTGGAAAATCTGTGCTGCCTTTGGGATTCAAAAAAAGCAACAGCCTACTAGGAATAGAAAACCACTGGCCAAGAATTTCAGGACAGTGGACCTAAAAGGTGGTTTTCTGAGTTCATTCTTAAGCTTAGAGTATGTGTAAAGCTCCCCATGTGTGTCCTTCTGTTAGTGCTGGGTTTACATTTGTCTCATCTGTGGCCTTTCTAGCTTGCTGATGTTTTCATAGCACTCAGAGCATTCTGATTAGTACCTTTTTGTAGTATATCTAATCTCTACTGTTGATGATTTCCCGATCTCATATGAAGAAATTTAATCAAGAGACCCTTGGACTGAAAAGGCCATTTAGTCTGAATTTAAAGTTCAGTTGACCAAAACACCTACTCCGGTATTCTTGCAGAAGGGCAAAAGGGATGCCTGAGAAATTCTGCTGTTTCAAAAAAATGCTATGAAGGCCTTTTTTTCCGCCGTTCTTCAGCTTCATGTAAGACATAACACATTATGTGAAGTGTCACGTAAATTCACGCTCTTCTGGCTGGGTGTTCATAGTATCTCCTGTGGGTCCACAGGTTGGTTTTGTCACCAGTCATGAAAGACTAAATGGCTTTGTCATGTCTGTCTTTGGCAGTAAAAATTTTGGCAGTAAGAATTAGTAAGAATTTTCAGTGCTTTTAAAAAAGAACAAGGATGTGAAAAATACAGTGAAGGGAAGAGTGGTCTACTACTACTTTATTAGCTTTACTTGTAATCAGTCATGGAACTTTCCAGTGGAGCAGACCTTTGGGAAATGTGTTCTACCCCACATCAAACAGTCCTGTGAATGACTGGATGGAGGAGGTGATGTGAACTGAGAGCCAGGAGGTGGTGTAAACATGGAGCAGTGCGCTGACCCAAGAGAGACTGAGGCAGGCTTTTCTGTGTCAGATTTGAATGGTTTGAGTAAACAGAGCCTGTGCATTTCCAAAAGGATTCTAACAAATGTGTGAGACATCCTGCAGCCCTGTACTGGAGCAGTGCCACAGCTGGGAGCTCACCTTTCCACTATGCTTCACCTATTTCCATATTTCGAAAGTTAGCAAGGATAAGATGAAAATTTTAGATAAATTAATGCTTTTGAAACTCATGTGACCCTTCAAGTTCTTGGAACTGTAGCAGGAAAAGATTTTTAAAAAAGAAAAATATATGTAAAATAGACTTTTTACACATCTTTATGTTTTTTCAGAACTATCTGTTAGTTGTTTCTAAGCTAGAATAATGGTAATTTGGCTTTATTCTTCATCCTTGATTTCATCACATGGCAGAATATTGCTGACACTCTGCAACACTAACATCTTTAGCAAACATGGATTGAAAAAGACCAAAGGAAGAGTGTGCCTTTCATATACTCTTGTTTGTCTTTCTGTAGGCTTTAGCTACACAATGCCTATAAATGCTGCAAATCCAGACAAATTAGGATTAATACCAATGCCACTGAAAAAGTATTTAAAAACAAAATACAATTAGAGGACACAAAATTTATGCAGAAATGCAAGGAATAGACAATCGTCAGTGAGCTTCAATGAAATACCTGCTTTTGTTTCACCATTTCCAATTTCAGCATGGTGGAATTTAATTTATTTTTGGGATGTATTTTTGCTTCATAATGAAACCCTATGGATGAAAGCTTCAGCCTCTGCATGTTACATCTTGTCTTTTGAGGTCATCAAGGACATCAAGGATCCTTTTGTAATGGTTCTAGAGGTGGAGAATGCCTTCTGTCACTTCAGAAGACAACAATCATTTCTTGTTCTTCTGGCTGCACAAGCAGCTCAAAAGGCAAGTCACACTTGGTTCCTAACAGAGGAAGCTGCTACCCATGGGATGAATTCCAGCCTAAACACCCTGTGGGCTGCTGCAAGCCCAGATCTCCTGGATGTCCAAGAGAGTTGGGCGTATGGATCTCCTTTCATAGAGAGCATGCCAAAACAGCAGGTTTTTACATTCATTGCTGAGAGTTCCCCACAGATATGTAACTTATTTTGGACATCTTTTGCATCTGCCCCTGCATGTAAGGCAGTGATTCCACATGTAGCCAGACTCTGCTTTAAACTCCCAGTGTGCACGTACATTGACGTTTGGTCCAGAAGAGACTTCCCTCTTCCTGTGCAAATTCAGTAGCCTCTTACAAGTGTTCTGCCTTACCTTTTTCTCTCAGGTGATGGAAATGTGAGCTTCTCTTTTTGTGGTATCTTTTAAGCTATTCTGGCTGGCAGTTGTCTCTGCTTTTTTTTTTTTTTCATAAGGGAATGGGGGAATGTTTATGAAATGGTTGTATGTCATACGCACTTTAATGGAAACTTGAGACAAATCTTCTCAGCTTTCCTTAACATTCTGTTCTTAAAAGCCAGATGTTGAAAAAGTTTCAAAAATGTATCTGTCATGCTCAGAATCCAAGCATTTGCACACAATGAATTTTAGACACACAAGTAGTTTGCTGAATGCAACAAGACTAATGGCATCTGCTTGTAGAGCTGATGCTCTGACCTGGGTCCTTTCTGCTTTAGGAAGGTGAGATCTGGGGACTAAGTCTCAGTTCCAGATCAGGAGTTTGCTCAGCCCAGGCTTCCAGCAGTGAGCTGGTGGTCTGAGTGCTCATCATGAGGTGCCCCTTTTTCTTCATTGCTTACATCCACAGCTTCAGGGTATTAGATGGATGAATACCTGAATTAAGGGAGGATAAATCAGACACACAAATTTATCTGATAAGGTGAAAGCACTTAGGCTGAAGTCTAGGGCCATACTCCATCCCTAGCTCTGCTTAACACAGCAGGAGCACCGAGGCATCACCATATTCCCACTGCATTCCTGTGCTCTTGTTCAGCTCTTTCCATCTGCACAGGGACTTAGGCTGCTTTAACTGGCCTCTGGTGAAGGTACAGACCTGTACTCAAATACAAGGGTAGTGAGGGCATGCAAATACTTCGGAAAAGAGCCGCCCCCTTCCCTGTTTTAGCTCCCTCATGAAGAGAAATTGTTTCACTGAGTAAGTGCCCCGCAGTGGTGCCTTGCTTCCTTTCTCTGATTGGAAAATATTTTGTTGGGTTACTGTGTCTTGGAGAGTTGGATCTTCCTCGACTGAAGTTTTTTTTGGGCCTGTGTGGAAGCTGGATTAGTCAATACCATCTCCCTTCACTGAGTAAAAACACAGAAATAATGATCACTTAAATATCCTGAAATTTTTGTAGTCAAGCAGACCTTTTACTCTGAATACACTTTTCCTGAAGTGTAGTGTAGTTCAGTGCTAATATGCAATTGGTTAGCATATGTAGGATATGGGGTTATAATTATTAAAGTTTCTATGGCTTATGCTCTCGAGAAGGCCCCATGGGAAAGGCACAGCTGCAGGCTGGATGGCTGGGAATCAGTTGAGGGGTGAGCGTGAGGAGCGAGTCAATTGGAAGTGAGATTGTGATTGGCTGGAGGAACCCGTGGACAGCGTATGAGCAGGAGGCTGATTGGCTGGGAGGAGTGTGCTGTGCAGCATGGCAGCTGAGCCAGCCAATGGGTGCCTTCTTCCTGTTGAGTTCTGTTAAGTCTCAGTTTGGTTTCAGTTGTGTCAGGTTGAAATTAAAGGTATGAAAAGGGGCCGATTTTTACAATAAAGAGATCTCCTTCAGATACATAAGGGAGTCAGTGTTGCTTTGTTCCCCACTGCTACAAGCATGCAACCATTTTTTAGGTTTGTAATTTACTGTAAGTTTGCTTTTAGGGCATGAAATTTGGTGGCTGAAGCCAATGGGACTTCAGACAGTGCAGTTCCTGTTTTTTTCAGCTGCCAATTTCCAGCTTCTTTTTAAAACTGTGTGCTCTTCTTTTAACAGTTAGATAATTTTACTCCATATTACTTTATCTTGTGGAATTTTAGGTGAAGTATAAAAAGAGAAAGATGGCGCTTTTTTTCCTAGCATAGTCTGCACTTTATGTCTCCGTCAAGTGCTTTTCTAAAGCTGTTTTTCCCAGACTGTGTGTTTTGCATGGGTGGGACAGTGGGTTATTGTTAGCTTGTTAGACACAACTCGGCTTGAATACCCTTCAGTAGTTTGGGAGGCAAGTCAGCTCTATTTGCATTTGTTCCAGTCACAAAGGTTTATAGGTCAGCAAAGGCTGGCTGGAAAAATTCAACATGCCAATGCACTATTCTTCTATGGTTGTCAGGAATTCAAATGCACTGGTTTTTATATTTCTTCTTGGTCATGAATATATGATCGCACTGTCTGAAGTCGCTTTGTTTCTTCGGAGCTTGGTACCAGCTGGGACTAAGATGGAGGATGTGACTTGATGCCAGCTTTCCCCCCCTCTTTTGCCCGCACTAATCAGCAGCAAATCAAATGTCCGTGCGTCTGGAGGCAGTGAGAGGGCACTGCTCATCACTGCACTGGGGTGCTGCCGGGTTTTTCTCTTCTGTGAAAAAGAGTCCAGATGAATAAAAGATGACATTTGTCCTTTAACAGAAAACATTGCATTAGTTTAATCTCCCTTCTGGTTTGGGTTTGGGTGCTCTTTTTTCTTCCTGTTTCTATTTAGGTATGTTTGGGTTACATCCTGAAATGTTTCCTGCTTAGTTAGATGCAGAGATGGTGTGGAGACCTTCATTTGTGTACAGACTGACAAAGAGTTGGCATCTTGTAGGACTCAGAAAATTGAAAGCCATTCATATAGCTTTAATGTACACTCATAAAGATATCTCCTGAAAACTTTGGTATATCACCAACAGCCTAATCTTTTGAGAGCTTGCAATCAAAGCTTAAAATATGTACTAAAAAAGGCTGTCTTTCTCAAACAAAGCATTTCCTTAGCTTTGCTTTTCATCCTCTAGTTTTAGAGAAGGTGTGGCCTTTTGCAGTTCTTAAAATGAAATATAGATTTATCCACTGTAATTTGATTCCTTCCAAGCTGCATTTTGAATTTTAAATGGTGTGTCTGAACGCATTGCACAGGATACTATTGCAGTTTTGCTGGGAGCTGACATCTCATTTCCAGGCTGGCTCACTGTAGCCCATTACCCTGAAACCCGTAAGCCCCGCTTGAGCTGGACTGATTTTAACTCACTTACAAAAACCACTTATCTTTATAGCTGTAGCTTGAGATCTGAGAATTTTCTTATGAAGGAATAAAATAATGCCAGATCTCCTTTTAATATGCTCATTGAAATGCAAACCGTGACCTTTCTTGTTCAGTTGTAAAGAGTCTTTCTGCAAAATAGGGGCTGTTTGGGGGCATCGCATGTGCAGCCTGGGGAGGCAGCAGCTCCCCCTCCTCCTGCTGCCTCCGTCAGGGCAGCCAGGGAGCGCCGTTCCTTTTGAATGCAGGATTCGCTGCCAAGTTGGCACCATCGTTCATGTTTATAGATTTAAATTCAGCACATGGCTTTAACTCTTCAGCTGCACTGGCTGCAAACAATCGCCCCAAACCAAACGTGAAGGTATAATCAGCTCATTGTCTCTGCCTTGCCAAGTTGCATCTGACCCTTGGAAATCCAGTTGGGAACGTTATTTTAAATGCCATCTTGGGTAAGACACATGCAGAGAGCAAAAAGCATGTTTTACATGGAAATGTTTACAAAATATTAAACCTTTTGGGGGGAAAGCAGCTCCTAAAATAAACATTTTTTTTTAAATCACATAAAATATTGAGGGGAAGATAGTCTGGAATAATTGAAAAAGACTCCACAGTTAGAATACTAGTAAGCACCAAAAAATAGTTGTTTAAGAACCTTCTTTTTCAGCTTACACAATGACTAGTGTGGTGCAAACAGCATAAAATTGCTGGAAATTAGTATGAGAAGAACACATCATCATTTGGTTGGAGGGTTTTTTGACTTCTAAAAAAACAGTTCAGTATGTTTTACTAAACAAATATTTCAGTCAGTTTTGACTATTTTATTAAGCAAAATATTTTACCACTCATAAAATAATTTTTAAAATGCAACCATGATTGATTTATTTAGAATGTTTTCCACAATTAGAGACATACTGCTCCGTGGCTTTAGTATCTTGTAAAGGAGCAATGATAACCAGACTGCAAATGTAGTCATGCTCTGAAATCTAATGTGAATCTTAGCTTCAAAATGGACAAATAAATATTTAATAGAGTGATTGGGTGAGGATCATCCACCCAGTGAAACCATAGGCTGAATTCCACCACCTTCAGGCACTGTTAAGGTTTGGGTATAAACAAAGATGCAGAGAAATGCAATTTCCAAGTTTTTAGCTGCAGCCTTTTATCTGAATTAAATATTTTTTTCTAACTTTCTCATGTGCTTCATACTTACAAGCATCTCAGTTATGACTATTGGATACAAAAATAGTATGGTTTTAGCCCCTGGATTCAATCATATTAGAGTTACAACAGGGTTGGGGGTGGAGGATTTACCTATTTTTTCCCAACAATTTGCAAGGCATAAAGCACTTTGCATGTGACAAAATAGCTCCTTCATTCACAAATTATTTCCTTTAGCATTAAGTTCTGGATGCAGGTGAGTAGTGATCTGACTGTAAAACATTCAGTGAAATCAAAGGGTAATTCAATAAGTCCCTTTCTAGGATTTTAAGTATCTTCATAATCATGGATGTGATGTAGCCTATTGGAAGCTTCTTTGTAGCTCTGAAAAAATATGAAGAGCAACAAAGCATCTCAACTACATTTGTAAACATGTAACTATATTCTTATTTTAGAATAATAAAAATTTCTCTTATCTTTTTCTCTCAAACCCCGCTGAGTGTTTTGGTACAAGATACACTCAAAATAGCTTTCTTTTTGGCAATTTTTTTTTTTTTTCTTTAAAGTGACTAATTCTTTTATAGTGTATCAGATATACCACATTAATAATTTCTTGGCATTTTTCTTCTAATTGACATGTATGTGTGTGTATGTGTGTGTGTGTGTGTGTGTGTGTATAGATCTGCATGTGCTTTTCCGTTGTTTCTAGAATTTTAAGGAGGTGAGAAGCACACAAACTGAAGAGTCTCTAATGGTTTGCTTGCTGTAAAAAAACAGATTTATTTTTATAAAAATACACACTGTTTTCTGACCTAGTGTGAAAGATGCTGTATTTATATAAACGCTAATGTCAGAAACGCAGCTGTTAAGTTACTTTGTGCTTTTATTGGTGTTGTTTCCACCAGCTCCTAAACCCCTTGGATCACTCCTAAGTGAAAGCCGAAGTTGCAGGCACAGCTTGGATGCCCTTGGGTGTCCTGGAATGCAGTGGATTTTTTGGCAGTTGCAGCCATGATCGATAGGTGGATTTTTGGGTTTGGTTTAGTTTGGTTTGGTTTTGTGGAATTGGTTTTGAATAGTGGAGGAAAAATACAGAAATTGCATATTGAGATTTCAGTGCCACAGAAAAGGAGCAAGCAGAACACTGACATATCACAGTAATTTTGGATGATGACAAAGCCTTTAATTAGTGTGCAGTGTGAGAGACCCCATGGATAAGGTTGTTTAGAGTTTGCAGTTTTCTAGAGAGAAAAAATCATAAATCAGCCTTGGAGAATTGCTTTATTTTAAGGTGAAAAAAGGACATAGGATTTTCTTACCTGGTGCTTTAGTTTTCCTCTACTTGTTCTTTTTTTTTTTTCCCTAACACTGATCTTATGATCAGTGAATCTCTCCCCTTGTGTTTTTCAGCTCCTGCTAGGTCTGCCTTGGGGCTGACGGCTGTGTACAGACCCCAGCAATAAACTCTGAAGAGGTAAGATACATGGGATATTTCAGTATTAGAACAAATGGCCCTTTTCCTCATTGTGTTAGTATGCAATTTGTAGACATCCAGAAAAGCCAGGGAACTTTACAAGTATTTACATGCCCTGATACTGCCAACAGCCCACTGAGCCTCTAACCTTCCCAGGGAGGTTATCCCTGTGCCAGGAGAGGTGCCTATCCCAAGGCAGCTTGTCCTCCCTCCTCATCCATGTCTCAGGAGCTGTGACAGCCTGTCAGTGTTTGCCTGTTCAGATGTGGCAGTGGCAGCTCGCTGGCATGGATGTTGGCTGATCCCAGGATCGCCTTTTTATGCTATGCTCCTTGCCTTTCCTCCCCAGCTGAAGCCCAAAGCCAAACAGTGTGACCAGGAACTAGAGTTTGCAAAGGCTGGTTACTGCCAGAAGTGTTCTGTGATGGAGGGTAGAGGAAGGAATGAGAGACTATCTGTGTCAGTTCTTGGACAGAAGAATTTTCAGGAAGCCTCATCTTTGTTTACCTCTTGCTCTGACTAAGGCATAGTGGGAAACTGAAAAGACTGATTCAGTTAGCAAACAGAACTTGGATCCCTGCAAAGGACCCATATTTTCCACCCGTCAAATCATTGAAAGATCAGAAAAAAAGTTTTGCTCTTATTGCCTTTAATGCACCCCCTTCCATCCCCTACTTCAGGACACATATATGTAATCTTCTTCACTCATAGTGAGAAAATGGTGTTGGAAAAGCCAAGAACATGCCTGATTGTAATGAAGAATCCCCTTATGATGGAGACCATTTCTCATTATGAAAAGTTCTGGCTATGCTTTCTGTCCCATGGGCCTCAGCACAAAGATGTACTGTCCCACTAAGCGTAGCTTTACTCCTCATCTTACCCCATGCTGTTATCTCAGTACTTTCTCATTGATCCATTAAAATAGGAAATACTTCTGAACAGTTGCTCTCACTGAATTCAGATTCTCAGAAAAGTAGATACTGATTATAGTTTTTGCAATTAAAGTTTTTAAGAACATAATCAATTAAGTTAAAAATAGTTACTTTTTAGAAAGTATTTAGCAATCTAAAACCTAAACTTCTATAGAATTTTGCATAGTACTTCACTGCTTGGTGCACATCCATGTGGACTAACTGCATAATGAAATGTGGCCTCTAAGCAGATGGATTACTTTACCCAACACTATTTGAAATTAATTTAATTATATTAATGCAGAAATCATGGCACTTCTTGATCTTTTTTCATTTCTGCTACATATAGGAGTTTAAGGATATTTCTAGTGTGAACACAAGTAGTTGTTTGAGCAAAGGTTCTTTGAGGAATTGGGGTGGAGGACAGTCTCCTTTTGATTCCTCCGTTTGTTTGTCCCTTCGCTGAAGTTCAAGTCAAAGGCACACACAGAGCAGCTGCACCTGACAAAAGGGCATTTTTAATTCCTTGGTCCTGCCAGAGGTAGTGGAAAGGAGCACAGGAGCCCCAGGCCTATCCCATATAAGAAATATCCCTTGCCAATATTGTTATTGAGCGGTATTTCACACCAGTTGCCCCCTGTAAGAACAGGATGTTTTGTACACTTAACAATACCAAACCTAAACAGAAGTGGGTTTAATTGTGACCATGGTTCTCCTGTCCCAGTGCACTGATCTGTGGCATTCAGAGCTGGATTGTATGCAGGAGCTGAAAGCCACTGGAGTGGAAGCTGGAAGGGTGCAATGGCATATGGAGGCCTGGAGATGAACCCAGGGTAGGAAACTGGTGAGAGACAGGAGAAAAATTGTTTCTTTCCTTGTATCAAGATCTAGATCAGCCTGACCCCTCCATGCCCTTCCTGCTGTCACCACATTAGCACCAGCTTTGACACTTAGAGGTGACCTGTGAGACGGTACAACCACAGACTGAGAATGAGTAAATAAAAGCGTGGCATAGAAATATGTGGGAAAGTCAATGAGGGGATTTCCAGCCATATAAATTTCATATAAACTGTTTTTCCTTAGAAGGGAGATTTGCACTTGTTGCGTTTACTGGACTTCTATTTGCACGACATGCAACTGAGTTAGGTGTTGTATATAGTCCCTCTGGGATTTTTTTTGACATAACCAAAGGATTTTTACTTTGCAGGGAATGTTAGCCTGGAATGTGGCCAGGTCTGACCCCTCTGTGTAAATTTTGGGTGTCTGAAGGGGGAGATGCCATGCTTGGCTGGGGCTCCTTCTGGCATGTCTCGTGGGGAGTGTTCTCTTCCCTTGGTGAGATCAGAGTGCTGCTGCTGGAGGGAAAGCTCTAGCTAGGCACTTCTTATAGTGTGGAGGGGTCACTCAAAGAATAATTGCCATGAAAGACTAATACTGCATTTTAATTACTTTTAATGCTGATGACTGGTTCTGCAGCCACTCTGTCTTTCTCTGTGTGTATCTGCTGCTAGAAAATTTTATGTTACACAAGAAATACAGGTGAATAATTTGCTCTGAAATGCATTTTATAATGCTTCACCTAAAAATAGGTACTTCTAAACAGTGCAAAAATGAACCAAAAACAAGAACCAAATGTGGTTGGTTTTTTTCTGATGAACATGCTTTCTTTATATAAGCTTCCAGGGGTACATACTGGTGCTGTGTACATGTTGTGGATTTATTGTTGCTATCCTGTTTAGCAGCATGGTGATATCAGCTCGAAAAACTGCTTTTCATGCATTTTTTGCATTAATCTAGCTTTTCCATTACTTTCTCTAACCTGCAAAATTTTCTGTTTCCTCAAAAGTGCAGGAATCTAACAGAAAGTTATTATCTACCACAAATAAGTTTTTTTTTCCCTTAGTAAAGAATTACAGTAGTTGCAATATTCAGTCCAGAATCGATCGGGTAATTTGGCAGAATAGCAATAGTGAGTTTTATTCCTCAGGCGGCACCCACTTGACTGCAAGTTACAGATTCAAGTCTGTGAAAGAGTTGAGATACCAGACTTTGGAAAACTGTAGCATTCCATTGCATAAGAAACATGTAAAATATTTTTAGGGAGTTTAACACTTATTAGCACTCTGATCTTTGCACAGCAAAACCTTTCGTAACCAAAGTAACTGGTGTGAAAATGTTGAGACTAAAGTAAGTTGCATCAGCATTTCTGTCAGCATTCCATAATACAAGGGGACTCCTAAATCTGGTTATACCACCAGTGTCTTGTAGTTAAATGTACCATGGGTTTAAGTATCTGGAAGATTATTTCACAGGTATGATTCCCACTGGCAGTGAGTGAGGGCCAGCTGCACACCTGGAGTTCTGGTATTGGAAGGGAAAAGCTGTGGAGACTTTGTGGTCCCATTCCTGCAGGGAAGTTCTCCACCTGCTTTTACAGAAAGTGTGTCCATCCAAGTAGTTCCCAGCTGCAGGGAGATGCTCTGTAACTATGTGACATGGGCTGGTGACAGATGGTGTCACACTTCACTGGAGCATGTCAGGTGTCCAAACATTGGTCTGAGTAAGAGTGCCAAAGGTTCTATTTTTACTCTAGTTTATTAGTTCTCGAAAGAATTTTAAAACAGGAAAATGAATTCACTTGCTAACTGCTAACACATTTTCTGAGCAATTCTGAATAGCTGCTGTTTACTGTCTTTGGATATAGTAATGGAGTTCAAGCAAGTTCACCAACAAGTGTATTGGAAAACTTTATGGATGTATAAAGATCTTGTGCTGTCCTCTGCTGATGGTGTGTACTGGCCTTTGCAGCCTTCTGAAAGCAGAAGATGCTTTAGTAATGTTGTTTTATAGACAATCCACACAAACATCCTGTGGCACTTCAAATTTAGTAAATGTACACCTTGAATGAAAAGTTAGAAATACGCACTGTGCTTTTAGCCTCCTGATATGCCTTAAAACTTCTATATCTTGGCTAATTTCTGTCTTCCAACTAGTAGTTGGCAGGGAAGACTGGGAGCTGCTCTTCAAAAGCAATGCTTGATGGATCTGTCATTAGCAGGCTGCTCTGCAAAAATTCCATAAAATTGGGCATGCAGGCCACCATCCTTCAGTACATGTGAGTCCTGCTTAGCAGGGGGCGTGTGGAAAAGGAGTGCGAAATGGCTCGGCTATAGAGGCATCACCCCTGGTTCACCCTCCAAAGAAGTTAAAGAAAACAGAGGCTTGGGGAACTCTGTTATGTGGAGTTTAGGGCATCTCAGTAGGAACTCTTCTGATGTAAAATTGTGCAAATAAATGCTGTAAGTAAGTTGCAACCTCAGAAAGACATAACACATGATAAGGTAATGGGTGGCAGGACGTAGACAGAATGACCTGCATAAAAACTGACTTTAGTTCCATAGTTTTGGGTGCATCATCAGAGAGCAAGGAGAGTGAGCCTAAGCTGACAAAAAAGTGAGGTGGGAGAAAGCTTAGTTTCCCCAGGTGGTAGTAGCCAGGTGGTTTAGGGGAAAATCAGACTTTTCCAGAGCATATCACATTATAATCAGCTAGGGCATTCTACACTGACAGTCTAATCCTTCTGGCTGAGGATACTCTGGCCAAGGCTTCAAGGGCTTTCATGGGCCTGAGCAGGTGGGAAAAGCTCAAGGACAGACCTTCTACATATCATGTTTATAGGCAGAAAACAGAGATCTTTGCAGGTTTAACATTATGACTTCCTTGTATGAAATAATGCTGTTTATATATGATCTTGTATTTTGGGAAGGGGATGTTTGAGGCGTAATGTTTTTTTTTCAGAGACATTCTGTCATTTGGAAAATACTGCAGTACCTTTCAAAAGCTATTTTTGTCCATTTATAAACTGTTACATTCAGCCCTTGCAGATAAGAAAATCATCTGATATAAGAAACAAAACACGGTTCTGCATTTTCCTTTCTAAATAATGGATGAACACTTATAGATGAGAGCTCCTCCCATTAGAGGAGGAGTTGCATGAGTTTTCTTTCAAATGAAACATTTTAATGTTCCTGATCATCCCAAGCAAATGCAGCTGTTACAGTGATGGCTCCAAATATTAGCCTCACACAATCAACATGAAAGGGCATTATTTGCCCAGCTATGCTCAAAGTACCACATCATGTTCTTACGATTAGCTTTGACTTATATTTTAGAAAGAAAATCTTTTTATTTTCAGGGAGCACTCTTTGATTAGCTGCATGGTTGTTGTAGCTCTGTTCTACTCCCTCCCCCATTTTTATTTATATTTGCCAATATTTGGATACCTTAGGGTTGAAATAACAACAGGTAACACTAAATCACATGCTTCTTGAATTAAAGGGACCTTTGAAGTCAGAGATACTACTTTAATTTCACATTGATTTACTAAGCTTGTTTTAAAGGCAGCATTTCAATTTCTTAGCCTCTCCTTCTTCCCCAAAGATGCAACACATCCCCCAACCCACTGCTCTTTCTCCCAGCCTTGCCCTGTATTGTATTTTGCCTCATTAATATCTATATTAACCCTGTACATTTTCTGAAGTGCACAGTACCACAGCAGTGCCCTAAAATTCAGACGAGATCTCAAGTACTCCTGTAACACTAATGAATATCAGTAGTAAATTCTGGAGAGCAGGTAACAGATAACTAATGACAACTAAACCCATTAAAAAAAAAGTGACTAGAAGTTGAAAATAATGCACTGTACTTTGCAGTCTTTCATACCTTGACCACTGCCTTGGCCAGGTTTTTGTTGAAGCAGAAGATGTTTGCCCCACAGTTGATACACACAGCCATTTTTCCATTTAAAAAGTTCCTTTCTTTTTTACAATGTCTGTGTAAGTGTTCAAATATTCACCACAGAGCTTGGAATTGGCCAATGATGACTTAGAAACAAGTATGAGCTTGCAGTCCTGAACCACATGCTCTGCTTTTCCATACCAGATGATTAAACTGAATGACAGCTCAGGCCTAGACACTGTCTTCCCTCCAGCAAGGTAACCAGACTGTATCAGATCTGTCCTCAGAGGGGTATTTGCCTCCAACCTTGCCCCTGTACAGCCCAGATCCCAGGGTGATGTGAAACAGCCTGACCCTCCTTGAGTTACTACTGTTCAGACCAGGCCAGCAAAGGACCTCCTCTGAAATCTGGAAATATAAGGCGGGGGGAAGCTTTTTCTGTAGTTTGCTTCATATAGGTGCTGCTTTGTCATTTTGGTAGCCTTTCCCTCTGCAGTTGAACAAGGGTTTAATTGTGTGAGAAACTCTGTCATGGTTTAACCACAGATGGAAACTCAGCCTCACACAGCCGCTCACTCCCTCATGCTCGTGGGACACAGGAGAGAATTAGAAAAAAACGTGAGAAAAATGAGAAAACTCAGGGGGTGAGATGAACAGAGTTTAATAGGGAAAGCAAAAGTGTGTGCACAAGCAAAGTAAAACCAGGGATTCATTCCCCACGTTCCTTGGACAGGCAGGTGCTCAGCCATAGCAGGAAAACTGGGCTCCATCACAGGTCACAGTGACTTGGGAAGACAAACACCATCACTCCAAATATCCTCTCCTTCCTCCTCCTCCTCCCTGCTTTGTATACAAGAGTGATGCTATATGGTCCAGGATGTCCCTGTGGCCAGTTGGGGTCAGCTGTCCTGGATGTGTATCCTCCCAAGGCCTTGTGCCCCCCAGTCCCATCACTGGTGGGGTGGGAGAGGAGCAGAAAAGGCCTTGGCTCTGTGCATGCCTAAACTAAATAATAGCTAAAACATCCCTGTGCTATCAGCACTGTTCCAGCACAAATACAAAACACAGCCACTACCAGCTTCTGGGAGGAAATTTAACTCTATCCCAGCCAAAACCAGCACAAATCCTGAGTCCTTTCAAGCCCTGAGGAGTGAGGTCTGTGACTGGGGAGAAGATCAGACCTGTGGCCCTGTGACATTCACACACTGACAC
The DNA here is from genome assembly GCA_013397555.1 of Urocynchramus pylzowi. Lineage (NCBI taxonomy): Eukaryota > Metazoa > Chordata > Aves > Passeriformes > Fringillidae > Urocynchramus > Urocynchramus pylzowi. The sequence goes on from VZRH01004591.1 coordinate 1,820,895, forward strand.
ATGTTTTCCCTGCATCCTCTTGGCAGCCCTGGGTATCCTGATGAGCCTCAGGTGGTTGGTGCAGTGTCCTCAGAGTGTGTGGGCTGCTCTGGCAGGGGGCTCCTGGGTAGGGCTGGGGCCAGCCCCTCTCTCATCTCCTGCTGCTGGCACCGGAGTGGTTGGTGAAGGGGATGGAGCAGTTCCTCAGGTGCTGCTTGAGCCACTGAGGCCACTGCAGGTGAAAGGAAACATCCTAAGCATCACACAGCCTATGGAGTGGTGCGGGAGCTCAGCAAGGGGAATGGGGAAAGGGAATGGGAAAGAGAAGAGGAAGAGGAAGAGGAAGAGGAGGAAGAGGAAGGGACCTGAAACTCCCAAGGGATTCCCACACTCCTCATGACATCATGTTCTCTCGTGCCTTTTATTAGGGAGGGTGCTGGAGGGTGGAAAATTTTTTAGACTTTTTTATTTTATGTTTATTTATGCCTGTTTTCCCCTGTATATAACTTTGGGCCTTTTTGTACCAAAGCTCCCATGAAGTGCTGGTCAAGGGAAGAGGTGACTCCACCCTGTTGTAATGGTGAAAATATGCTCATTCAGCTAAACATACTTTGAAATTCTGGCAAAGCAGCAGCCTGCACAGTTCAGGTGGGAAGCAGTTCAGGTAGTGTCTGAGGGTGTATCCTCTACAGTTCAATAAATCAACAACTCATAGTGCAACTAATATTCTTTTGCCACTAAAAAACACCTCAAAACCAGAAGCTGTTTTTTCTAAGGTATGTGGACTTGCTTACTATGTACTCTGATGTAACTGAATAACTGACCAATAACTGGAGTATTTTTATTCTACAAACCTCACACACATGGTTTTTTTTAATCTTAAACTTTTCTATTTACAAAATGCTGAAGCATAAGAAGATGATTTTTTTTAATTATTAGGAATTAGCAACATAAGAAAAAATATTTTTAAAGAACTTTATCTTTTAAACATTTTCATTGCAGAAAAGGCATACTAAGATTTTCCATTAGAAATAATCATGCACTAACTCAGAACTTTGGGGGAAAAAATCAGATTAAACTATTATATGTATTTTTTTAAAGGATAGTGTTTCCTTTATGTTAACCAATAAGGTGATGAAGTTAGTGTGGGTTTTTTAAATTAATACTTGTTAACTGCTCTGCAGAGGAATAACTTTTAAATGCTATTTCTTCAACTAAAATTTGAGATTGTATATTAAAAATATGTAAGATTTTTACTTATTTTGTAAAAAGGGCTGTTTCTCAAAAGGCATTAGAATCAAAGGCCTTGTTTTTGCCAAGTACTCAGCATGGTCAGGCCCAAAGTCAGAGTCCCTGTGCACTGCTGCCACCTCAAAGTTCAGGAATTTGGGTAACTTTAAACCACACAGTATGCTCCAGGTTCTTTAAATGACCAAGGAAATAATTTTTAGGAGTTTTTAAATGGGGAGTGAGACTTTATCTGAAGTGAACAGAAAGCATGGGATGTAAAAGCTTTAATGGACTATTTTCAGTTATTGCCCTGATCTTACCCAAATAATGGCAATTTTCTGTTCATTTTCTGCTAATTGCATGTGCAGACTGATTTTGAGCCATCTGTGGTGGCTCCAAATCAGAGAATTTCATGCAGAGTGGTCAAGTTCCAGAGGAACTAGTTTGTGGTTCAAGCATGTCCTGGTCTGAGCTCCCTCCCACCCTGAGATCTGGGTGCATCTCTACAGAAGCGATACGTCCTGTGTTCTGCCCGTGGTACAAGTAACACATGAATGTATGAAAACTACAAGGCTTTCTGCTGTGAGGAGCAAGCTGAACACAAATCAGTGTGTCTCCCACAGTTTTTTCTCAGTTAAGAAAAAATCCTTCAAATTTTATAGCTTCACATCTTGATGTTATAAAATGTAAAGGTGGGCAAGGCATTTCTGGGTTATGCCAAGCTGTGGTTGGTGTGTTCCCTCAGACTGTGCTGTGAAAGAGCCATAATTCTCACTAATCTTCATTCAATAAAATTTAATCATAGAAAATGATTAATTTAGAAAATTCTAAAAAGGTTTAGGTAGGATGGCAGTTTTTGGATGAAAGATAATGCATCTTAAAATAGCAAGGCAGAAATATAAAAGCAAATCTAGAAAAGCCAATAAGGCATGAATCATTCAATAAAATAAGATCTAATGGTAGGGGTGTACTACAGTAGAGTTTAAGTACTCTTTGATGTGTTTTTTTTCCATTACCTGTTAGATTTTGTGTAAATTCAATAAGTTACAGCTCCTGGAAACATACTTTGAATTGCTAGATCTCTATCTGCATGTGAGAGCTTTAGTCACAAGTGTATTTAGATTGGAAGCAGACCAATACAGATTTCTTTTACAGCACACACAATCCTGGGAGTCCCATACAAGCTTTTGCATGAATTCCTGACAGATGTATCTGCATCAAAACTAGCAGGCAGAATGTGCTTGGCCACTTTTTCAAATATCAGGATACCCTTAAAAGTGCAATTGAATAAACACAGATTTCACTACGCCATCTCATTTTTCACTCTTTATTTTAAAATAATTCAAAATTTAATCTATTGAGACTAAAAAAACACATGGAAGGTATCTTTGAGTGACAGCCTGAATGGTTTATGGGGAGGAAACTAATGACATTGTCTCGGTTTGGGAAGACAGGTGTCTGTTAAGGAAGGCCAGAGCCTCCCCTGGAATAGAGAATGTAAACCCCTCCCTCCGAATTGCTATGAAATTTAAATCAAGGGGCTCTCAGGCATAAAATACGGGAGCAGGGATAACAGACCTTTACTAGGGAAGCAAAAAAATATAAAAATATAAAATAAACAAATGCAGTAGATTAAAACAACACAGACAGAGTCAGAACTTAACCTGACACCCGGTTGGTCAGGGTGTAGTCTCAGTCCAATTGGAATTGTGGCTGCAGTCTTCCTGGACTCAGTCCTCAGGTGTGGTTCTGTTGGAGCAGGAAAATCCTATCGAAGGAACGGTGAAGATCTTCCTCTGCTGATCCAGTTGAAAAGGGGCAGTTCTCTTTCTGAGCAAAACCCAGCAAGAGCTGTCTTGTCTCTCCAGACTCACAGCTATATCTGTGTAGGAATGCTTGGCTCCTCCCTCTGGGTGGAGCACCTCACAATGGGATGTTAAAGTTCTTATCAGTCATGCATTGACATTCAATAGCCTGTTATCAGCAGATGTCTTTCTGGAGGGAGGAGTGCTTGTGGAAGAGATAGGAAAACTGCCCACTTAACAGAAGACAACTGCCATACACATGGCAAATAGAATAGTATTTGTTTCACAATCCACGACAGACATATGACAAAATGCAGAAACATTGCTTGTCATATAGTCCTGTGCTACGCGTAAATTCATCAACCAAAATCCACATTTCAGTAACGATGTTGTGACAAAAAGAAACCACAGCTAGGAAATAAGACTTGGATAGGTTGGTTTAAATTTAGTGGTGGTTGATTTTGACTTTTTTAATCCATTGAAAGAGGAATGTCTGGGGGTTTATCCCACTTCTTCCATTATTTTTATATTTGGGTATCAGCCAATACCCCTTATTTTCTGAGAGTGTATGTCTTGTTCTGGAAGATATGAATACTGCTGTTACAAGGTTTAGATAAGAAGAATATGACTTTTATACAGAGGATTACCTGCACCTGAGTGTTGGAAATGACATTAAGAAGGAAGCCCCAGTACCTTCTCATCTCCTAAGCTCCTTTTTTTCTCACTTGCCTTTTCACCTTTCAAAATTAACAGCATCCATTGTGAACATAGGAAATTTAACTTCTATTTTCCCTATTTTTTAATCAATAAATCACTTACCAGGTTCATTTTTTTTTCTTAATTATGAGAGTACAGGAGGGTGAGTTGCTCCTTCTCCAAAGAAACAGATTTTTATAAATTACAAGTTTTATCAGAAGTAATCCAGCATTCTTTAGGAAAATGAAAGAGCTGCTTTCACATTCAGGTTCTTCTGTTTGCTTTTGTTGGGTTTTTTTCATTTTAAATGCTCACACTTTAGCCGGCAGTTCCAGATGATTTAGGACATTTCTTCCACATAGGTAATTTAGGATTCCAGAATGTGATTTTAGCAGGTTTTTGTAAGTATATTTCCGGTGAAATAGAAGTCCTGAGCTGAAGCAATAATGAAAAAAATACTTTGTAGGGAGGAACTTGAATTTTCCTTTCTCCATATCAGAAGAATGCCTTCAAAATAATACTCGAATCCTTTACAGATTTTGTTTGGACTACTTTAACTGTTTTTCTCCTGGAATATTTTTTTTTTTTTGCCTTGGTCAAGCTTGCCCTGAGCAAGGCTAGTTTCAGGTTATAACAGTGTGCCAAGAACATTTCACCCCAAAAGGCCACCACCATTCCATTGAGAAGATGCTGGTCTTAGTGTTTGAAATAGCAACTTTTGCCCATATCATCAGTTTCAGTAATTTGTGTCTAGAATGTATTCAGGCCACTGTTTGCTCTTCACTAAAACATACCATGTGTCCTCCTGGAAGGTGCCATCTGACCAGACTTAGTGCAAGGTCGTTGCTGTTGGCATCATTATGCTGCAATGTAGAAGCTTATTCTGCCAAAGACTCAGCTGCCTTTTGGGGCTCAAGGTCTTTTGTGCTGTGCAAAAAGAAATGCATGGTTCAATCTCTTTGCAGTGAGTTCTTGCCAAACTCATTCACCTTGAAAAGCTATTTTCTTTCTAAATACTCTCCCATTTAACTGCAGAAGGCATATTGCCTGTGATTTCTGGATTTATCCCATTCAGATCTTTGCTTCCAGAGGTGTCTGAAGGTTCCTGTAAAAGTTAGCATAAGCATTCATGTTATTACAGATTCTTTGAGTTACGACTTTCAGCTCCAGGCGCATTCAAAACACTGAAAATACTCAAGAAAGATGAAAATTCAGAAGAAGCTGAAAAAAGTGTTACTGGAACAATACTCCAAAATAACCACAAACTCAGACAGCCAGTAAGTGCACTGTGGCCTTCCCTGCTGCCCTGACCTGGATCCTCCTGCCTCAGGCGGTGTGAGAGGAATGTGCATTCCTTGCAGCCTCCCAGTCTTCCTTTTGTGCCAAAGGAAAAGGAAACCTGACTTTGGCCTGGCAGGTGGTTTTGATGGTCACTTGGTAGTCCTTGCCCTCAGTTCAGCACATGCAAGCGAGCCCGTGTAGATCCGGAGCTGTCACCAGTTACAGGAGCTGTGGATCTCAGCTAGTGCCCGCTGTATCTGCTTGGACACAAACCAGCAATGCTCAGCAGCCCATTACACTCCCCAAAGCATTACTGGAATTGCCAACTGTACAAAATTTGAGTCTGTCCTGGTTTAGAGCAAATCTGGGAGAAAAACTCCAAAGGGGTTCCTCTAGAAAGCAGATTCAAGCGGCCCCTCCCCCAGCTGGTTCAGGAAAAGATTTCCTTGAAGAAAAAAAGTGGAAAAAACTGTTTATTTAACGAGCAAAGCATTCACCAGCACAAAAAATTGAACAATATTAAACAATAAAACCTCTTGCTGCTGCAAAGAGATGACAAACTCAGAAAGTCCCTTCATGGGCTGTAGCTCAGCTCACTCAGTCTCTTATCAGTCCCTCCAGTGCTGGAAATGCCACGGCCCAGGCCCAGCCCAGTGGCCACAGGTGCGAGCTGCCGGGGCTCCTCTGGGTGTTCAGTCCAGAGCAGGTTTGAACAGGTCCAAGAAAAAGAAAAACCACAGTCCAGGGAACTTCTCTGCCTCAGCTAGCTAAAAACTAACTAAAAGCAAAGGAGAGCCCTGTCCTGCTGTCTGTCTGTGCTGCAGACAACACAGTCCAGGAGCAGGATGCAGGGGAGTGAGTGCAGTTCCTGGTAACAAACTCCGCGCTTCTTGTCTCCCCCCCTTCACTCTCAGAACCTGTCTTAAAGGTGCAAAACTTATTTCTGGGCTAAACAGGCAAATGGGGATACAAGCATCATAAAGTCACCCCAGGACAAACCTTCCCCAATCCTAATACTTACTTAAAAAGAAGATATTAAAGGATAGAAAATAGTTTTTAAAACTGATTTTATTTTTATCTTATATTGCGTTCCAGCACTATAACGCTGAGAAAAACAGTTTTATTAACCTGGGATAATGGGAAATGCTCTCTAATCTCCTAGTGCCTAGTAGTGCTTGCTTCAGAACTGTGCTTTTTATAGAGCAAAGGGCATGTAGTTGGCAGAAATCCACAAGGGCAGATATTTTACTTTTTTTTTAACACACTCATTTTATAAGTCAGTTAATGTTGGTTCCTCATATGCTCCTTGCCTGTGAACTCTGGCAAGGGTTTGCCCCTGCCAGTAGGGTCCAGGGGAAAGGTGCTTACAGCACACAGTGCCAGTATCTATGGTGCTTTACCAGGACTTTGGGCCCCCAGGATGGAGAGGATGCTTGTGCCAAAGTCTTACACTTAAAATGTGGGTAGTGTCTCTCCTTTAGCTCATGAGATTTCTGTGAATATGAATTAGAGGATATCTGAAAAGTGTCCAAAGACTACAGTGGTAAATAGTGCCACAGGAAAACCTTGTAATTCAGGCTCTGATGAGTAGTTTGAGAAGCATCCAGCAAATATGACACACAACTGCACCTTGTTAGTGAGGAGAATACAAAATAGGGTAGCCACCAATATTGGAATTATTTTGTTTCATCCAGTTCCTGAAGCTGGGCCCCAGCAGAAAAGATGTAAGGCCCGAAAGTGAGAATTGTACCATATAAACAAGGGCTGTATACAAGAAATGCTGCTTGCTGCACAGCAGATTTTATTCCTGTTTTTCTCTACTTGATTCTATACACTTTAATCCTCTTTCAACAAGATTAACCATGGTTTCATTATAGTTCTGACATGTGTATGCATGTGTCTGTGTGTCAGTGCACATGCTTGAGCAAGTAGTTTTTTGCAAGTTAGGTGAGGGGGTTAATAGCAAATGGCATGAACAGAGATTTTATACTAAGATCCAAATGAGTCACCAGGAGGAGTGTAATATTCTGAACCATCCCACAGTGTTACTTGAGCCATCTGATGGCAATAAGAAGATAATTCTCTATTTCAAGTATCTCCATAAACAGCACAGTTTTTGGTGATTCCCTCTTTTCCCCTGACAATGCCCTACCTTGTCAGCACTGTCTATTCTCTACCTGCTCCCATTTGCTTCCCCAGCCAAGATGCCCAATTTCTTTTTGCAAATTGTTTTAACTTCCCTGTTCAGACAGAGTCTATTCCCAACTTCTGCACCCAGCCTGCCTCCCTTGCTCCACCAGTCTCTGTCACTTTACTGGTGCCCTTCTCCCTTCTTTTCCTTGTATTCTGGTTTAATAGTTTTAGTTCTTCCATACTAAAATCAAGCAACTTGCAGTAGGCTATGTGAATGCCACAGGAGAGACACTGAGAGCAGAGGACAGTGGTCTCATGGCACTTGGACAGTTCCACCATCCCAGGCAGAACGACAGAGCTCTGGTGTCAGGCAGAAGGTTTGTCTCCATCTCACCAGCAGCACGGTTTATGAAAGTGAGGGCTTTGTGATTTTCTCTGTCAAACCTCAGGAAGCCCCTGGCAAGCGTACACAAGCTTAGGCTTTCTCTTGGCAGCCTGGCCAGAGTGAAGCAGCAAACTCCACCTCCTTACCAGGCCACTCCCATCCTAAGCTCTGCTCCAAGGAAGAGCTTCTCAAAGAAGAGCTTTCCGTAATTAAGCAGCATGACCAAACGGTTTTTGATAAGCTCCTTCTCAAAAAGGCCTAAGATGTTTGGTTGAAGATTTTCAAAAAAGTCATCCCCGAGGCACACACCTGGTGAGGGCTGTTTTCAGCCAAGCAGCTGAAGTTTGGCAAACTCTTTAACCAACTGAAATGTAGTCTTCTAATAGGAGGTATCTGGCAATCATTCCACCTGGCAGTTATGTCAGCCCCACCTCTCATTTTTTGGATCATTTAATAAAACAGTGAAGAATTTTAAGGGAGTATTTTTTCCATTAGAATTTAATAATCAACAACCATGCTGCTTCCTCATACCCCTTTGAGCTACAAACCATAGAGAGAGAATTTTAAATCAGCATGTGGAGTTTGAGATCACTAGCCAATTCCCATAAGCTTCATAATAGTGGGAAGTTTGTAATTGAACGTGTAGATAAAAAATGAGAAAAAATATACTAAAATTGTTACTTACTTTTCCATCTTGAATACCCTCGCTATACCTTTAATTATTTTAAAAGCATGTTTTTACATGTTCTAAAAAATATTTTATAAATGAGAAATTAAAGTCTTACTTCTATGTTCCATCTTTGAGTTTGACTGTTAACTGTATTAGCTCTGACAATGCCTTGCTGCTTTAAACCAGAGAAATGCAGTAAAGGACACTGAAAATGAAGAACATTTTGGTATATGCAACTTTCGCTTGTACGAATTATTTGGTAGTTGCTCTTGTGACAACACTGAACAAACTTTGTAAGAAAAGAAAGGATTTTACTCACTTTGACTTGAGTATTTATTAGTATTTCTGTAGCTAAAGCTACAAAATTACTAATAAATAAAAAGCTACAATTAGCTATTTTTGTAGCTATTATATCCTCCAAAGAATTCTGTAGCCTCTAAAGCCAAACACGTATCTAAAGAACTGGGGCCTGCCTTTCTAAGTCTTTATGGGCTGTGGTTTGCTTGGCTTGCACTTTGCTTGGTCTGCACTTTGCTTCTTTGTTGGATGCCAACTCAAATGCGAAACCTTCGCATTTGAGTTGTAACAAGTCGCTCTTCATATTGCACGGCAGAGTATGCTTTATTCTGCTCTGTGAAGGGATGAAAATGTTCCTGACAGTGGTAGTCACAGCATGACTTCATTGGGTTGCCCAGTGTGGCTTCACCTATTCCAAGGATGAACAGATTACAGCCAGTAAAAACTTTTATAGAATGTCAGCAGTAGGAAGAAAACCACAAAACTTTGTCATCCCTGATCAGCCCACTGGTGTTTCAGCTCTCTCCAAGTCACCAAATGCTTCAGAGGAAATGGGAAGACTCTGACAAACACACATCTGTTAATATGCAGATGGGGAAAATTGCTAATATGAGTTATTATTATCTAGCAGGTCCTAAAAAGTGGGGCTCTGTAAAGGAATTTGTGTCAGTTGGCAGCCTCTCCTTTTCTGTCATGGGGCAGAATGTCGATGGATGTGCTGAATAGTGCCAGTGGGATTACAGCTGCTCAGGATGAGTTGGGCACCATACTGCAGACTGAGCATGCTGAGGAGATGGAGCATACCTGGCCTGATTTGTGCATGGATAAATTCTGCTTGCTGGAGCCACCCAGGAGGTGACAGCCAGAATTCATACTCTCCAAAAAAAAAGAAAGGGGTTTAAATAAGTCAAATGGATGTGTGCTTGGCTTCACAGAAGAAGGTGCTTTAGTTTAGTGCACAGTCCATCTATTCCAGACACACA
>VZRH01004591.1:1836380-1847105 GCA_013397555.1 Urocynchramus pylzowi
TGTTGTGGTTTTTTTTTTTTTTTTTTTTTTTTTTTTAATATAAAGTCATAGATCTGCCTGAGTGTCAAATCCATGGAATCATTGAAGAGACAAGTTCTGGGATGTCTCTCTCAGCTTGTAGTGTGCTGGCATCTATTGCTGCTACAAAACATATAGGTTGATTTGAAGATTCTCTGAGAAGCTCCTGTTCTGTGAATTTTTCCAGTACCAATGGATAACACGTCATATAAAACTCTAAAATGAGATAGCCAGAGGGCTTAATTCTACTGTCAGCATAGAACACGTTTTCAATATTTTTTTTCCTGTGGTTTGAATAGAGATTCAAATCAGGCCTGCCAAATTTGCTTGAAATGAAACAGAAAATACCAATATGGGGGTATGTGCAAATATATTTATTTGTTTCTAATCTGCCTAATTAAATCAGCAATATGGTATCTGATGTCCATTAAAAATGTGGGTTTTGTTTTGGGTTATTTTTTTTCAGTGCCTGACTTGGAAATTTAATGGTCAGTGGGAAAAAATGAGGAAGAGGAGGGTGTGGCTACTGCTGGGAGGCTCTGGCCCTGCAAAGGGTCCCTGCCTTGTACAGATGTGGTCCTGCATTGGCACAAAACGAAGACTTCTTTTAGGTAAAACTGAATTATTCTTTTTTTTGTTGTTATTAATCAGAAAACAAGTGAGCATGTAATCCTGCTATTTGTTATGCCTGTTTGTGAAGGCTGGTCAGTGGTCCTCACTTGAGTTTGGTAGCTTTAGTCACATCTTGTTTTGCTCCAGATTTATCAATTCTTTCCCTAATCAGTCATGACAAGAACAACAAAAACTAGTTTAAGCTCTGCAGAGTAATAAGAAAAGTAGTTTGATATTTTGTTTATTCTAAATAGCCAGCGAGGGACTGATCCTGTATGTGCTGGAGTGGATCTGTATCCACATCTGAATTTTCATTTCCACTCTGCATTGTGCCTTTAGTTCCTGAGCTGGCAAATATACACACAGATATTTCTGTCTATAGTTCTTTATATTATGGCCACAATTACAGTATCATAACATCTTGAAATGAGACTGAGAATATTTTCAGGTTACAATTCTTGTGGGTGAAATTTTGACAGTATTTTTAGCAAGACTGGATGCTGGTTTGTTTTTTGTTTTTTTTTTTTCCTGAGACATAGGCCCCATTTGTTACAAGGGCAATTTGTTAATAATGTTGATTTACAATTTCAGTTCTAACCAGTCGATGTTAAAACTATTTTTATGCAGTAGTACAGTTTTAGCATTCCTTTTTTTCCCTTTGCTGCTGCAAATGCAGTTTGAGAATGTGTGAGTTCTACTGATACCATAAGTAAAGACAGCTGATGAAACTTCAGTAGTAAAACCACTCACCGGTGTGGTTAAAGAATCTGCTCCCATATCACATGTCTTATATTTGAGCTCATCATCTCTTAATTATGTATCCTTGTCTTCCTTTGAAGAGCAGCAGTGTGTGGGTTGTGGTGAGGCATTCTCACAGCTTGGGTGAATTGTTAGCCACAAAACCAAAGACTGAGTGTAGCAAACCACTGTATGAGTGGTAATATCCCAGAATCTGACACACAACTTGGACTGTCTTTTAATTATTAAATGGGTTTTGCAAATAATGATGCATGGATGGGAAAAAAGGTAGTAAGATTTTAAAAAAGGAAATGTATTTATATGTTACGAACCAGAGCGCTATACACAATGTTTGTATAGTAAAACAAAGTCTTACAATTGAGGTTCTTACTAATTATTTGTGGTGGCAGGGGGAGAGCAGATGGCAGAGTAAACATATACGTTTTTGCATGTTTTGTGACGTGTAAATGATGCACTGACAGTGCACGGTGTCAGGCACCATAGGTAGCTTAGAGGATGAGGCATTTTGCATTAGATGAAGTGAACTTGTCTTTTGCCATTTCTTTTGGCCATAGAAAACAAAAGTAGAAATTACTGCCCTGGAACAGGCCCATGGTGTAATTAATGCCAAGTCTACCCTGACATTTTTTACAAAATTGATTGATTGCTAAGGGAGGGAAGATGACCAGTATCAGATCCTTTTGGAATACCCTGCCCTTGTCAGAAAGGGCAGCAGGCAGGTTGCTTGGCTTTGCACAAAGGTCCATGTGGTCTTTCCAACAAACAATCCCATCCAACCCTGTATTTTTGAAGGCTATGGATAGAATCATTCTTTCTGATTCCTGCTGATGTCCCTCAACAAGGCATTGATTTTCATATGCTCAGGCTGCACATTTAAAAATAATATATTCCTGTAGTTTGAATTTACTGCTTGTTTAATTTAGCTGAATCATTTCCCTTTCCAGACTGGAAGCAGGTGAGGAAGTCAGACTACAGATCCTGACTTTCAGACTGTGTATCTCTGTTGTGTTCCCTGTTGCTCATGTGCTCACTGACATAAATAGTTGGATCACTTTAGGGTTTCATATATGGCAGTCTCTTAAAAGTGACATTGTTGTAGACACCTGCCCTTGCATTCCTGTTTCTTCTGTAGCTTTAATGAGGAAAGGCTCATTATCATTCTCCAGGAAGCTGTTTCCCTGGCAGGCAGATATTAGAAGGATAATGTTTTCAACACAGAACTCTTTTCCTGCTTGACTTACCTGACATTATTGCATATCCCTGAAAGTTTCTGTTGATTTGTTATGGTGGCCCCCAGGTCCTCTCCTTGGAGAGTGTTGCAATATAATCGCCTTAGCAATTATAGAAAAAAATATTTATTGTATTTCCCATTCACTCAGCTTGGTTAAACCCTTCAGTAACTCCAGTACTCTCCCCTCGCTTGTCATTTTTGCCACTCTTTATTTTACAGCTGATCTTTCTAGACATAAACTAAAGTTAAAACTGATACCAACATGGCCTCTGCATTCAACAGCTCTTAACATTTATCTTGTCAAAGTGCCTTTTCATTTGTGCATTTTACTTTTGGCTCCTTAGCTTGTTTTTAATCAACACTCCAATTTCCAGTCATGACTATTATGTTTTCTTTATGGTTTTCATGAGTCACGTTGTCAAAGGCCTTTTGAAAGGCTGAATAAATAACAATGAATTCTGTGGATGCAGAATTTTTTCTAACTTTTCAAAGTTAGAAAATACTTATTTTTTTATGTTATCAGTGTTGTTTTTCTCCCCATTATGTAATCCCTGCTCAGGCATTAAAGTTATAATCTTTTAAAGTAGCCTTCCAGACGGTTTACTAAATCACAGAATTCATCGGCATGTAATCTGGATCATCATTTGTGGCTATTTTTGAGGACTGCTGTCCTTTCATTCCTGATAGAAAAGTGCAGGTTTTCATTGGGAGCCCTGCCTCCAACCTTGGGCTGCTTACAAAATGTTGTGTGTGTCCTCAGAATGGCTTGCCTTTAATTTATCCCTTTATTTCAGCACTTTCTGTTTTGCTATCTGCTGTTCTTTCACCCTTTACTTGCAAAATAATTGATTAATGGGATTTGCTAATTGAAAGGACCAGAGGGGACAATTTCGTGACTTGAATATCATAGCTTTTTCCATCTGTATTAAGCATAAAAACCTTTTTTTTTTTTTTTTTGAGCATAAAAGGTATCTTTTGGTCTGTCTGGATTTCTAGGCATCAGGAGATAGAGAGGCATATCTTAGAATATGAGGTAGAGTCAAGATTGCTCCATCCCCCCAAAAAATAGATGATGCAAGGATTTTGTGTCACAGAATTATGTTTCATCTGTTTTCCTGTTTAAGAGAAGGGACATCTTATTCCCTCACTTTCCTGAGTGTTGGTTTTGATTCCCATCTTGGAGGGAGAGTGCTGTTAGCTGGTGTGAAAGAGAACTGAAAAAAAAAGACTAGGAATTTCCACTGGAAGAAGTAATGGGTATTTTGTATTTTTTATTTTTTATGAATATCCCAAATTAGGAACCCAGCTAACAAGAAATGTTAGTATGGTCATACAGAGTGAGAAAAGGCACGGTTCCTCTTGTGCATAACTAAGTAGCTCAAGGTCATAATCAGCCATTATTTTTTCTGTGGTGTTTTCTGTCCTCTTTCTTCACTCCCTTTGTTTCCCAGTACTATTTCAGACTTGCCAGACAATTGTTGTGCAGTCTTCCTGCTTCTAATGTATGTCAATAAATTGTCCTTATGCCACTGGTTCAGTCCTTATGTTCCCAGACTCCATTTTTAAATCTTAATGTCTAAGTATATTCTTTGTTCTGGTTGTTTTCACTCCAGTGCTTTTTGGAAAAGGTACCCCTTTGCCTCAGCCTGATACAAAGCTTTGCTCAGTACTCACATTGCTCTTGCCCACCTGCTCCTTCTGTGTCTAGAGATTTTGTTACCTTTTTTTCCTGATGGTTATACTATGCCTGCACAATCTTCTGTGCCGAAAAGCAGAGTGTTTCCATTGAAATTGATGGGAAGATCTGATGAACATACAACATTATTTTAATCACCTGCTGTACATTTTTGCTTTGTCCTGGACACAGCCTTTTCTAAACCTGTTGTCAAGGCTTTCTGACTCCACTTTCTCTCCTTGACTCCTGGTGTATAATAAAAAGCCCAATACTATCATATCAGATTTCAGGGAACAGCAGTCACAGGAAAGTGTGTTACTAGATTTGGTTGTTTCAGGCACAGAAATGGACAGGTGAGAGTTACTCTGAGTGCGAGTCGTTCACCCCCCTGCCGTGGGAATGATCCCCATCATGGTGCAGATACATGGTTTGCGAGTTTCTTCTTTACTCTTGGCTTCATAGGAATCTGCAGTTAGTTTCTGACTCCTGCTACTGGGGTGAGAAAAGCTCAGAAACCACAGGAGCAGGAACTGCAGTGGTGGGTGAAGAAGGGCCAGTGCAGGCTGGGTGTAACGAGATCCCAGCTTGCCACACCTCCTGCATAAATTCATGCTGCTAGAAACTAAAAAGGTGAACATATTGTTATGGATCCAAAAATAGCTATTTTGCACAAAGTGTCTGAGAATGGAAAGACACTGTCTCAGCCCTCCCCCTGTATGGTTCATGCTGTTTTGTGGGACTCTAGGACCTTGATTTTTGGGGTTTTGGCCAATCTTGGTCCTCAAAGTTGCTGGTGTTGGGTGATCTCATGCGAATTCCAAATCATTTACCCTGTGTGGGGTTTGCCTTTGGTGCTGAGCTCCCTGAACCAAAGACTTTGATCTAAAGCTTGCCCCCATTGCCTGGCCTGATTCCTATTATTTTCTTCTGGAAGCTCCAAGCTCCAACATAATGTTCAGCTTAATCAGATGTGCCTCTGCCTAAGGATAAATAAGGGAAAATATCTTAGTCTGGACCACTCTCTTCTGTGTGCTCTTTTCCTCCTGTTGTGGCCGTCTAATTGGTGGTAACATCTGCATCCCAGTGAGCCATATCATCACAGATGAGGAAACCAAGGTACAAGCAAATGTGGGATCATTCAGCAGGCCAGTGGATTAGAGGTGAGAATGGAAAGGAGACACTCCAACATGCTGTCTAGCTGTATGTTACCAATGCAGCATTAATTTAGCCGTTTGGAGATGTTTAAGGAGATGTTTGTCTTAATACCCATATTAATAATGATGTTCTAAGATATTATGAGAAGTTGGTAAGAGAAATCTTAACAGCCAAAAGAAGTGCTTATTTAGCCTGATAAAGTTTAGCGATCAGCATAGATGAAATTACATAGGGAGCATATTTTCAATTTATTTTCCTTGTTCTCCTCTTTGCAAGTGAACCATCATGGAGTTAGCGAATGTCTACGGCAACTTCTCTGCCCATCCACAGACTACAGGATATTTTAAGAATTTCATTTATAATAGTTACTTGCACTTTTTAATAACCACTTTAAGACCCAATCAATTTTATAAATCAACTCAGAATTTTTCAAAAGGAGATACAAAATTAAAAAATTGTAATGTGATGATAAGTTTTCCCTTAGAATATTTTGATAACTTTAAAAATAACTTTCAAGCAGCTGGCTAGCTCTGCAGAAATTAACCTGTTTCTGAAATGTGAATTTGTACAGACTTTTGCTCTGAAAATAATGTGGCACTGAGCCATGACAGCTTAAGGTGTCTCTTTTTTGAATGGGGGGTAGATGGGGAAGTCCAGTGATTTAGTGACTGAAGGGAGTTGCCACTTGTGTGAGCTCCATCCCTAGGGATATGACCTTTTTAATCCTCTTTAGTTAATGTATTGGTGATCTTTACTTAGGCAGAGTAAACAGTGCTGTTCTGAACAAAGGGGAGGTCATGCTTCCTGCATTACACTCTGACCCTGGGGTCACGGCCTTTGTTCACTTCTCAATGGGAATTGCTCTCCGAGGGCCACCACAAAACGGAGAACTAATTTCGGCACGTGCTGGCGGAGAATGGCTGAGTATCAGGTTTGCCTCAACCCAACCTCCAAGGGCGCCGTGCTCACAGCCAGAGGAAAAGTCAAACTATTTCAAAGAGGACGTATTAGCTCTTTAATTACCAGTGGCCGTGGCACTTAATCCCTTGTTGAACTAAATATATTGCTTGGGTCTTCCCCCTGTAATTCAATTGCTCACTTTTCAACCTTTAATTTATTTTGTTTTTACCCCTGACTGGATTCTTCCAAAGGAGGAAGCACAGACTAGTGGAAAATAGCAATTTTTTCCCTTAAAAGAAAGTGAGAAAGCACATGGCAATTGCAGCATCAAACTTGGACCTCTGAGGTCTCAGAATGAGCCTTGTTTCTCAGCCTGTAGGGAAACGTGGTGCTGTGTCCCAGAACATTGTATTCAGCCCCTTTTCCTTAAATTTTTTTGTGTGTTGTAGCAGTGTACACACACACAGGGCCCTGTGAGGCCAAGCATGGCAAGCACAGGGTACTGAGCCAGAGAGAACTAGAACTTCCTCTTCTTTAACCCTGATATTATGCAAAAAGGCTGGGATTTTTTTTTTTTCTTTTTTTTTTTTTTTTTTCTTGGCTTTGAAAGTAACTGGTGGCAGAATGTGATGCATCTCATTTTTAGGTGCTGTGACTAGGGAACATATATAAACATGGAAGCTGAGATAAATTATCTGGAAGACTTGCATACAGAAAACCACCACCTTTTACTGAAAGTTGGTTCTTTTTCATCTGTATGCTCTTTTTGCTCAGCAGTAAAATCTGTGAAATACAATTTTTGATCATAAAGTAATTAGGCTATAAACACATAACTTCAGTCAGCATATGGCTTTTCCACATTTTTTCCTTCTATCAAAAAAAAAAAAAAAAAAACCCAAACCAAAAAAACCTTAATTGCTGATGACAGCCAAGTTGTGTAAAACGCAGCAGGGTTAGAACTGAGCACAAGGGATCTGAGTGTATTGGGGGGAGCTTATAATGTTACCATCACGAAAATAAATAACACTACAATAGTAAACTTTGGAACTTCTGTGGTTGCCAACATGAATAGGATTAAGGTAAAAATGTGTCTTTGCATTCCTGTAATTTCAACTAAAACATTACGTCCCTCTTTAAGTTTCCTTGCAGCTGAATTATTTAAACAAACACTTCTAATAATCTACTCTTAGACTTAAAAGTACATTCTGTAATACAGCAGAATGAGCTCTTTTAACAAAAGCAGTGGCTGAGCAGCTGAGCTGTTGCACCCTTTGAGTGAAAACTTGCATTCAGAGCTGAACCAAATGTGACTAGCAAGTGATGCTGACTGCAGCAATACTGAAAACAGCCCTTCTGTATTTGTTGCTGGAAATTCCCAAAGTCCACTACTTTTGGAATTTTTTTATTGGAAGATAGAGTGGAAATGTGTATTTACCTGTTTTCCACTAAAATAATATTGTCAGGTTGATGTAAGTCTATTACTCCCTCATGTTACTTAGTAAAAATTAATATGTTTACTAACAAAAATACAAAGTCCATCCCCTTTTATCATTTTTTTTCCAGTACTAGTATTGCTTTTCTGTTATCTGTAGGATTTTAGAGACTAAAAAGAGTCTCAAGGCAATGCTATTTGCATTATTTTGGAGTTTTTTCCTTGCCTTAAAGCACTGATATGGTTGCGCTTTCTTTGGAGTTAATGAGCTGTAGTAGAGTTTTAAAATGTGGATAGCAGCTTGGAGTTTAAAAGAAAAAAGTTAAGAAAATACTCAGCCAGTATTCAAATTTTAAAATACTTCTTTTTCTTTAGAAAGATATTGGAACCTTACAGTAACAATAGGATGCCTGATGATAGGGAAAATTAATTTTTTTCAGAGTGTGCTAAACATTTCAGCATGCAATATGATAATTTAGGATGCCATTGTAGAAGTGCTTCTTCTGAAAGATACTTAGTGAGGGGAACCTTTTGGAATGCTTTTGCTTAAATGTTCCTGACTCAAACCTCTCAGGATTTTTTTTTTGTGTAGTTTTTTTTTTTTTTTNGTTTAGTTTTGTTTTACTGTTTGAAAAAGAGCTTTATATGTGGCAAGGTTTAGATTAATAGAATGAGCAGAGAATAGTCTATTTTACTGTGCGAACTTGATTCCTTAGCATTACTATTTCTGGCACTGATTTTTCCAGCTAGTGTACCTGGTAAAGCTTAATGGTGGGTAGGATTTCTCTCATTTCCTAGACAAAGATGTTGCTGAAATTAAAACATGAGCTTCTAATTTTGGTATCAAAATTGTTTCCAAATGTGACCCCTGCAGTGAAAACCAAGTAGAAACTGTTCATATTTAATAGCTTTCTCTCTTTAGCAACTGGTATACACTTGTCTGTACTGCTTTTAATATGAAACCATTTCTGTTTTCCTGTTGATTTCTTTGATTCTCTGGACAATTGAAATATACCAGTTTAAGGAGGGAAGACATGAAAAATTTTAAAAATAGTCCTGTAGGACATGGGGTTTGGTCAGGCTTTAGGTGTGCTGTGGAAATTACAAAGCCTGTTCTTTGCATTTTGAAGAGAAACATTTTTCTAAACACTAGGATGTATAATCAGGCCTAGTGTAATTCAGCAAAATTAATTTGATATGAATGCTTATTTTCTTTATTTGTCTTATGTCAAAAATCTGTTCTTGTGCCTGCTTCCATTAAATACTTGAGTAAAAAGAAGTATGTGAAAGTGTAGAAAAGCTACCTGGGCGCAGATAGCTGCATATCATACGCTCATGTGTATGTGGTTTTTAAATTAGTACTTGGGTGAGCAGAAAATACAAGACAGACGTCAGTTGCACCTGTAAAAATAAAAAGGCAGCTTCTTTGGGAAACTGCATTGCTCAGTTTTTCTGTGGTAAGAGGATCCTTGCGTTTTCCACTGACGTTAACCCCTTTGGAAGGAAAAATGCATGACAGCCTCAAAGTGGTCTTCTCTGTTAGGGGAAGGCAAAGATGAGCTGGAATTGTGCAGTAGTTCAGTCACAAAAGGGCCTTTTCTAATAGATTTCCAATAATTTTCTTAGACTTCTTAGATAGTAAACATGATACTCTGATAGAAATGTTTCCCCATGAACATGGGATCCCTGTTTGCTACAAAAACAGTCATGTAAGTGCAGTTTTAAAGCAAAACTGTTTTTTCAAGTCCCCACAATGAGTCTGAAATACCTGTTTTGCTTTCCCCTCTGAGCTGAACACTCAAGACACTGTCAGCTGAAGGCTGGAACATTTTGGTCTACACATGCAGTGCTTTATTCAGTGAAATCCCTCATGTTTCTGTCGTCTCCCTCTGGCTCCCAGGTGTGGGAGCAAGGTCCTGCATCCATGCAGTCCCAGAGCAGGGAGCCTCGTTCTCTGATGGTAGGGATGAGTTGTTACGGTAACACCGAGGGATGAAATTCCTGCTGGTGTAGCACTGCTATGATCAACTTCTTCTATGTAGTTCTTACTCTGTATTTAAGTTGTGTTAAGGTTTTTAAAATGTTGCATTGATTTATGTAACTAAAAAAAAATGGTCCTGATGCGTGCCTTCCATTGATTTTCCTGTTGTAATTCAAATGTAATCCTTCATTAGTAATCTTCAGGCTGCATTATAAAAAATTATAATTTCTATTGTGCAGAATTACATAAACAGTATTGATTTAGAGTCTTATTCTACTAGTGTTCACACTTACTGGACTGTGCTAGCTTGAGACTATAACTGCATACATACACATACGAACCTGTATTCAGGTGTCCCCACTGCACCCACATACAGAAGGGACAAAATATGTGATTTTGTTGAAATGATTGCTGGGGGGAGGTGGAATTGTTTAATTTTATTACAGATAAATGACAGAAGTAATATAAGCTTCAGACATAAACTTTAATTTTGGTATTTGGCTTCAAAATTTTTTGAAAAGCAGCTATATTTCTAATTGAGTCAGGGAGACTTCTCCATGTCAAACCCAGTCACATTCTCCTGTTTCCAAGAGACAAAAGGTCCAGGTTTTTCTCCCTGTACAATTTTCTTACTAAGTTACTTGTTTGCATTAGAAAAAATACTGTGCAGTTTTCTTGAAATTTTTGGTGCATCATAAAAAAATCATTGTATTATATTTCTGTTGGTAACTTTTTCTGGGAATATACATTTAAGAGTTGACCTTTTAATATTTCAGTGCTTTGATGAGCCATCTAAAATATTCACTAAAATGCTTTAAGGCCCTAAGAAAAAAATTGCTAAATTTGAAACTTGAAATTACCATGGATTAGTCACAGACATCCCCTGGGATGTACTGAAAAACATAGTTCACTGAATAAGTCTGGAAGCAGGTATTCACAATTTTGCCCCCCTCCTTTTTTTT